>CM076574.1:949622006-949930214 GCA_034641835.2 Pinus albicaulis
CACTCGATGCAATGAGTGCTAAGTGGACTATTCAAAAATCATGAGAAATTAGTCAGTTATGACTACCTCTCATGGAAATGGTCATATGAATGACTTAACTAACGCAGTTGAATCCCAAAAAATGATATCTATTATAATGCACCGCGGAAACCCCTCATACTTAAAATAAAAAGAGTAAAGAGTTCTCTTCTTGAATGGTTCATGAGGCACGATACTTGCTAAGGTTTTGCAAATGGGATAGCAAGCTAAGTGGGCTTGATTGTGGGGAAAACTCCACAGTTAAGCGTGCTTGAGCCAGAGGAGTTCTGGGATGCGTGAACTCCAGGGAAGTATTGGTTACCGGGTGCAAGCCCCAGAAGTGAAGATTGATGCTATGTGATTCATTTCACTAGTTTCAATCCCACTTCTTCACCCCTGTGAGCATCACCCGATGCAATGAGTGCTAAGTGAACTATTCAAAAATCATGAGAAATTAGTCAGTTATGACTACCTCTCATGGAAATGGTCATATGGATGACTTAATTAGTGCAGTTGAATCCCAAAAAATGATATCTAATATAATGCACTGCGGAAACCCCTCATACTTAACTTATTATTATGTTAAAAATATATTTTAATAAATTTAATTATAAAAATGATATATATTAATAAAAAATAAACATATATAATAAAGTGTATATAGGTTAATATAAACAATATTAGTTAATCATATTTTAAAATTTTTGGAAATGATATTCAACAATACAATATTTTAATACTTGTTTTATTTTTGTGATGATTATTATTATTATTATTGTTTTTTAGTTTAATTAAGTTATATTAGCAACATAAAACCTTTCAAATAAAAATTTCAAAGAAAAATTGGAATTCTTTTAGAACAATCTAGTATATGCAATGACTTTATTTGATTGGATTCTAATGCATATTTTTTATTGGATTCTTACATAGCCATTAAGGATATATAATGCATATCATTAACCATACTTTTTTAATTTAAGAAAGCATCATAATTTTTATTTCAATAAAAATATAAATAATATAATTTTAATTATTATTTTAAAATTTTAATTTTAAAATTTTTAACATAAAATTATAGATTTTGGATAAAAGATGATTAGACATATGGTTAAGATATTTTTAGATGTTAAATTATTAATTTAATTTTCTATCTTATTTAAGTATTATTCTTAAATATAACGATGATATAACCTCACCATTAACAAACTTTACAAAAATCTCTAACATAAAAATTAATATTTCAATTAATTCATTAAATTTATTATATATACCATTAAAATTTATAAAGGAAAAATGTTGTTCTTAACACCTTGAAACATTAAATAAAGATAAAAAACTGTGTGACTTGTAGTTATCATGGTTAGAGAAATATATTTTTCAATAAGAAAGACGTATCATGTGCTGCTGCATTGCTTTTAGCATATGTACAGCACAAACTTATGTAACGCGTAAATGGTTCAATCATTCCTACTCACATGCATTGTTTTCATTTCCTACTCATATGCATTGTTTTTCATCATTACTACTCATATGCATTGTCTTCACGTCCAAACATACTATCAAATCAATTCAATGTGAAATACGTTTTACTTTTTCATTTTCATTGTGTATGTCATTCAAATAGGCATGGCTTATTTAAACTATCCAAAACAGATATAATGGTTGAGAATGTGTTGTATCTCATATTTCTTTATAGGTAATATTAATATCTTTTTATATCTGGTTATTTTTGTGCATTGTTTACATATATTATGGGATAAGTTTATTTATTTTTAATGTATTTTAAAGGAAAATTATATTGTTTTTAGTAATTTTTAATTAATGGTTTTATGTCTATTGTAATTTAATTTTAGTTAAAAAATTAGGATCGTTGGAGGGAAGAAAGAGGTGCGATGGAGTCAAGGGTATTTTTTCATTTTTGGTCTTTTTCACCCTATAGTTGTGAAATTGGGCTTCGCTTCCCTATATGTGGATGTGTCATAGAGAGGGCAAATAACCCCCTGCTTTCCTCTTGTGCGTGGACAGTCCTATCCTTTAGCCTTTACCTTATGTGGTTCAATCAATCATATGATGTGTTGTGAGTTTGACCTTCGAAGAAGCTAGAAGTTAGGGTACTTACAATACAACTCTCAATTTTTTTGTCTGTATGCATAAAGATAAGATATGTATTTTGTTAAAAAATCTGAATGTTTGTTGGCATGTCCCGTTACTTCCAAGATTGATGTTGGAACAACTCGACTTTCTTCGTGGTGCATCAGTCGTCTCTACCCTGTCTTTTATTCTGGAATCTATTTCAGATTTTTCTAGTTGGAGTTATGGTTGTGCATGATGTGTTGGATGTCTTTTATAGGGAGGTTTTTCTTGGCCTCCAATCCCTCATATTTGTTTAGTTTTGTATGCTCTTCCTTCCGGATGGTCGAGGTGGGACGATCTCACTCCTTGTTTACTCTCTGGTGCATTCTTTACAAATATATCTTTCCTAGGTAGAGCATTTTTCCTCTTAGAAAAAGAGGAATTAGGATATTTTTTTCGATATTTTTGTCATAAACATCAATGGGAAGACTTCAATTTTTCAGACAAGAAGCTTTTTCTTTGTCTTATTTTTGAAGTAGTCAATTGAGGTCAAATTGATTGCATACAAAACTTAAATGCTTTCATTATGAAGGGAAAGTTCTTCAATATCCCTATCAACTCAAAGACTACAACATCATTAAAACCTCCACCATTATCGTAATGCCAAGGCTGTGTGGGGGTGCTCAAGGTGCCAAGACTTCAACTGGAACTTTTGTTTCTTTCAAGGAATTCGTGCAAGGGAATACTTTAGCTACAATAGCCTGAGTCAAAACAATCCATACCGATACATAGTAGACCAAATGGAGCAAACAACTACTATGGAAGTCAATTTGTCTTAGGTATCTTCCCTCTTTTCTTTCCTCCATTCAAAGGTTGTTATTTGTAGGTTTAATGGTTTTTGGACAAAACTTGAAGCTTTATTCCAATTGGTTTTCTCATTTTGGACACCCAATTGTGACATTAAATTGTGCTCCAAATGTTTCTTCATATTCCAATTTAAAACTCAAAAGGACTTGGAGTTTGTTCTAAATGAAGGGCCTTGGTTTTGGGAGAGAGTTGGGTTGTTTATAACTCCATGGTTCTCGGAGTTTTGATGCCACAACTATGGTGGTATCAACTATGTCGGTTTTGGTGAGGCTTTCAAACTACCCTCTCCCCTCTTGACATCAGAAAGTCCTTGAGGATGTTGGAAATACTCCAGGAAAAAAAAAAAAAGATTTGGAAAGAATAGAGAAATGCATCTTCACATTTGTCATAATATGTGTGGAGATTGACCTCAACAAAGGGTTACAAGATCATATAATATTGAAATGTATAAATTCCTTGTAGATTCAAACTGCTAATTGTAATTTTTAGAACAATAGACTTGAATCTACTCTAGCAATTTGCGGAAACCAATTAAACGATCGTGAAATCATGAAGCATAAAAGAGAAAGGATTCAATCAACGCATTACACAATGATTTCTTGGGGAAAGCCACAACTAAAAACCCCTATATCTTTATATTGCATTATTAAGAAAATATGAGAAGATTATAACACTTTTCTTAAGCCCGAGCAACCTCTACACTATCTCTATCTATCTCATTTCTTCCTAGACAAGCCTTGGACAATAATTAAGCAATTAATAGCTTTCCCAACTCCTTATTTCCTTGTGTGGTTTCCTTGAGAATTATCCCCTATTAATTAGGGAAATTTTTCATCCACAAATACATAATTCATCACAAGCCTTCTTCTAACTGCATGCACCACCTATACAATTTGATGATTATATAACTGATAGTACACTGCCCTTGAAATCCAATCTCAATTAGATAATTCGTTGATGTTGCATGCATGATTTATTTATGGCTGATTTATTAGTTAACTAGTTGATCACAAAGTATACAAATCACTAACACACCTCCCACTAGTTCCTCCGATATTTGGAACTAGTTCAACTGACTTTAACTTAGATAAACTGAATTAATTAATTACAACTCAATATAAAGTCAACGAGGGCTCCTAAAAAGTAGGAACCACTATACATGACTCAAGTTAGACCCTCAACTCGAATTAACTAGACCAATTAAGTAAAACTAAATTTGTTAACTCGTACTTGAAAATGTGAAGTTGGGTTACACTTTTTGCCCTTTTTTGAGAAAAAAAAATTATTTTTTTTCTGTTCTTCAACTTTCTGCAAGCCAAAAATTTCATTTTTTTTCTGTTCTTCAACTTTCTGCGAGCCAAAACAATTTTTATGTTTAGAATTTCATTTTGCGATAAAAATAAAAGTTGTCAGAAATTTTATTAGCTTTCTATTACTTTTTTTTTGGAATTTTTTTATACACATTTGATATGTCAACTTAGCGTTTATTTGAGTGTGTCTTTTTTAAGAATCAAATGATTCATAAAAAATCATGTTAATACATGTTGGTGTATTCTTTGAAAACTTTGTGTTTTTGAGAAAAAAAATGTGTTACAACAATCTAGACAGAGTCTACTTCGGTTTCGTTATATTTATGAAACCAATTGATGCATATCATAATTACTAGAATTTTTTGAACTAATCCAATATGAAGAAACTGCATATTTCGAATATGTTTCGGGACGCACGAAATTTCTCAACATATAAGTTATAAACTAAAAATATGAAAACTACCCATTACACACGACAGACCAATGCAATGCACCATAATTTTTTCAGTTTTTTTTACAGTGTATTTTGGAAGATACAAAATATTGATTTCACTGAATCATAATGAACTTCAGAAATTTTTTACACCCATTTTATTATAAAATTAATTAAAATTAGTAAATATTTATGAAATTTCATAAAAGTTATATTTCCTGAAAGTAGACTGAATTCTGCAAATTCTGGTCTTGGTTCCGATAGTTAATTCAGAAAGTTTCATGGAGTTTAATCAATTCAAAGTTGAATAAATGTGTTCAGAGCTTGGCTTTGCGTAACTGCAGACGTGTTACTTTGGACGAACTTTGTTTTTTTCCCCGATGGCCTGTCAAGGCTAACGACACAAAAGTTCGGCCAAATTTCTTACAAAAGTTCAGCCGAACTTTTAATTAACTTTCCGTCGGCTGAAAAATTCAACGAATCCCTTCCAAAAAAACATTTCGCGGCAATATAAATTGACATAAACGCATTCATTATTTTTGCATAATTTTGCATATTTCTTCATTTGGTCAGATTTTGCAAAGGATTTTTTTGGGTTTAAGGACTCTTTTTGGCATAACATTCGAAGAACATTTCTTGGAGGTATGTGATACATTTCTTGGATGTTTTTTGGGCTTCATTCTTTTTGAAGTTATTTTGTTTTTTATTTTGCAAAGGATTTTTTTGGGTTTAAGGATTCTTTTTGGCATAACATTCAAAGGACATTTCTTGGAGAACGACATTTCGTGGAGGTATGTGATACATTTTTCGGATGTTTTTTGGGCTTCATTTTTTTTGAAGTTATTTTGTTTCTAGAGGCTTTGGGCTTAATTTTCATGGTTTTTTTTTTTTAAGGTATTTTTTTTTAGAAGTTTTGGGCTTAATTTTCAAAGGACATTTTTATGGATGTATTTTATTTTTAGAGGTTTTTGGGCTTAATTTCCAAAAATTATTTTTTGGACTTAATTTCGAAAGGACTCTTTTTAGGCTTCATATTCAAAGGACATTTTTTGGAGATATTTTTTAAAGTGATATTTTTTTAGAGGCTTTTTGGAGGTATTTTTTTAAGTGGAATTTTTTAAGAGGTTGGGCTTAATTTTCAATGGACATTTTTTGGAGGTATTTTTTGAAGTAACATTTTTTTAGAATACGTGTTTTGGGTGGAAGTAAATCTTTTATAATGATTTTTTTAAATGAGTTTTTGTCTGACCTTTTAAATGAATTTTTTTTGCAGGACTTGGAAGGAAATATTTTGAGCTTCATTTCATTTTTATAAGATATTTTTTTCTCAGATTTTTTAAAGTAAGTGTTTTGGATTGAAGTATGTATTTTTTGCAAAATTTTTAAAATGAGATTTTTTTTTAAAATTAAATATTTTGTGATATTTTTTTTAATTGAGTTTTTGTCTAAATGTTTGAAGGATTTTTTTTGAACTTCATACTCTATTATTATGGAAAATCGAAGGAATTGCACGAGAAAATATGATTGAGCAAGAGACCCTGAGGAACACAGAGAACAAGGGAGAGAATCTCATAAAAGAAAGAGAGAAGCACTCTCAAATATTGAAAGGGAAAATCAGCCTCAACTAGAAGTTAAAGCAGGTATGTAAATGTAAATATTATGAATTTGATATTTAAAATTTTCCTAGTGTAAAATGTGAAGCTTAATTTTTATTTGATGAAATAATTTGAAAAAAAAAATTGCAATATAAATAGAGAGAGATATTCCTCAAAACATTGATGATGAGATACAAAATTTTGAAAGAGAAAGTGAAAGAGATATTGAACCAATGATTGAAGATGGTGAAAATGTTGAAAGAAATTCAGAAATTGAATCATAAGGTATATATAAATATGTGTGTGTGTGTGTGTTTTGAACACATGCACATATTATTGAAATTATACATTTTTATTAATTTAGTTATCTATTGAATATGTAAACTTATTATGTACTATTAATTGGAATATGTACAGATGAAATCAATGTCAATGATGAGATGTTAGAAAATGTTGACACTCACACATATGGAGATAAAAGAGCTGACCATGTTATACGATATCATGTTAATCACATTTTTGATACGTACTTCATAAAGGAAAATGTGGTAGTTCAAGACCAAACATTGAAATGTCTCCTATCATTAAGGAAATTAAAAGAAGCTACAACTTTATTGGGTATTCGAAAATCAACAAAAGATAAAAATATGAAGGAAAATGTGATACAAGATATAAATAGTGCTATAAATTCAATTAGAAGATCTAGACAGAAAAATGTTTCAATTGCACGTAGATAAATACATATGGCAGTGGTTTCATCAAGTACTAAATAGAATCGCTTGGTAAAATCTATGGCACGAGCATTAGGAACTTTACGAAAAACTTTGCACAAACATCAGAAATTTCGATTGCAAATAGATCTAAATGATGAGCTTGCTTGTTGGAGAGCTATTTGTAGGCAACCATACAAAAATAGACTTGGAGAAAATGTTAAAAAAACAATATATGAATATTGGAAGAAAATTCACGTGTTTCGCCAAATGCAAGGGATGTGATGCAAAGAAGAATAACACGAAATCAATACGAAACACATGCAAAACATTTATTGGACACCACTTATATAGAGTTGTTCAACAAGTTCAAAGAAGAGAATCATGAAATTGATGTTTCAATCAGTGCTTTTGTGCAACAAAAACCATGGTATGTAAAACCTATCACCATATGTGACACTTGTTGTTGTCGTTATCATGTGGAATTTCAGTTATATTATCACACATTCCTTAGTTTTGGTAGAACATTTTGGAAAGATTCACCTCTTCCTTCCACTATCCATGATTTCATATCTCAAATTCTATGTGGAAGAGAAAGCGATGAATTATTTTACAAAAAGAAATATGTTGGTGGTAAAAAATGTGATGATTGTGGAAATTTGACTAAATTTAAAAACAAATATCGTACTAATATAACTGATCAATAATTGTCCAACATGAAATTGAAATGGAAGAGCTATGAATATATCCATACATTGATTCAAGGTTCAAATAGTGCTAAAAGAATTGAATTACAAGAAGAAGAAAAATTTTGTGATAGATTTTTTGAGAAAGTTTGAAGCAGAGATTTATAAATACATGAAGCATTCCCATAGAGCTCAATGGCAGGACTTGCAATTCAAAAAATCCTGTGAAATTTTTCCATGAGGGACCATTTTTTCAGTAATTGATTTTGCATAAAACTACATATTTGTTCCACAAAAAGAAATTCAGAGTGAATACTATCATTCTGACCAAGTCTCCATGCTTGTCCATATTCTATATAGACTTGCTGAATAAAACGTTGATCATATAGAAAGCACTAGTGAAAATCAACATGTTATTAAAGAATATCACTTTTATATCAGTGACAATCATACACATGATACATATTTTGTACAACACTGTTTTGGAAATATTTATGACTCCTTGAAAAGTCATGGAATAAAATTCAATGAACATTGGATATGGTTAGAGAGATGCGCAGGTCAATTCAAATCTTCACGATCATTCTTTTGGTTGTGTTTTCTTCATATGAAAACATGCATTAAACATTGTTGGAATTTCTTTGAGACTGATCATGGAAAAGGAGAACATGAAGGTGTAGGGGCATGCATAAAATGAGCACTTCGAAGATATCAAATGGATCCCTCTGCAAACCGACTTGTGGACGCTAAAGAAGTTGTTCAATGGTGCATCACTGCACTAATCCATGAGACTAACCGATCAAGGGAAGTGTGTAGGTACATTCAATTTAATTTTTATTGGATATCCAACTTTAAACAATGTACATTTATCACAATGATTATCTTTGATGGTATTTTGATATCATATTTACATTTTTCTTTGAATTTTCCATATAGGTTTTTTGGGCATATTGGAGTCGAAGATGTAGATAGATCAATTGGAAATGGCGTTGAAACAATAAAAGGGACTCGAAAATTGAATTCAATTAAAAAAAGTCGTACACAAATGTGTTTGCATTGGATAAAAGAAAATATTCTTTTTTTTGTCATGTTTGCATAGACAACACAAAATCCAATGATATTTGTGAAAACAAAATGTATGTAAAAGATTGGAAACATACAAAGCTAAGTACAAAGGGGAAAATGTCTGTTGAAATGTTTGAAGAAATGCAATCAGAGGAGACTACAATATCATCTGATGGTGATCGAGTTTCTGATCTTGTTAGAGAAGGCAACATTTGAATTTCTTTCAAATGATAGAGATATAGAAATAGATACTAAAATTATTTTAAAGTTAACTTTTCATGTTAATTATGATCTAAATTTAAATACATATAAGTTTGTTTTATTACGCAGGAGATTTTTCTGTTGTAATTGCACCTACTATCAACGATGAAAATGTGAAGCATTATTTGATGCATTGTACTGAACAAAAGATGAAATTATTAGAAAACTATAATTATCACAGGTTTCAATATGATAGAGGGTCTATTATACTGAAAGGTTATTGTTTCAGACAAACTAATCAAAGTGGTGATTTTTTTTACTTTGAAGACTATGAACCTGATGTCATAAGTTGTCAATATAGTCACTTGGTGTGTGCAACATGCATAAAGTTGATAGAGGTTCAATCAAAGAAAAAAACGAAAATTAAGAAATGGAAATGTCAAAATCCGATCATGAACGAATCATTGAAGATGGCATTCCATTGGAATTTTTTTGATTGAATTTCCCAACAATTTATTCCCTTGGGATTCATGTTTTAGAAATTCCAGAACTCAACTAAAAATTGAACTTCCTTGTTATGTTATCTGTGAAAGTGTTTGCACATGTACATTGTTTTGGTGCATGCACACTAGTATCATCTGAAAGTGGATTTTCTATCTGCATTGATGAAAAATGTTGCACATACTGGATATATATGTTCTAGAATGAAATTAACTGAAAGTAGCTTTTCTATGTGCATTGATGAAAAATGTTTCACGTACTGGATATCTATGTTCTAGAATGAAATTAACTGAAAGTAGCTTTTCTATTTGCAGTGATGAAAAATGTTGCAAGTACTAGATATATATGTTCTAGAATGTAATTAACTGAAAGTAGCTTTTCTATGTGCATTGATGAAAAATGTTGCACGTACTGGATATATATGTTCTAGAATCCAATTAACTGACATTAGTTTTTCTATTTGCATTGATGAAATTTTTTGCAAGTACTAGATAATATATATGTTCTAGAATGCAATTAACTGAAAGTAGCTTTTCCATGTGCATTGATGAAAAATGTTGCATGTAATGGATATATATACATTATAGAATGCAATTTTAAAATTTTATGATTGTTTGACACATCTAACAAGACCTATAATCTTATGATTGTTTATATATATATTCAAACACATACTTAGATGATTTCTACATGTACATATATTCATGTGAATTTTTTTTTGTTTGGAAAATGACAACTTAAATTTTAAAAACAAAACATTATATCGTGCCATCACAAGCCAAATGTGGTTCAACCATCCAAACCTTGAGTTTTAAAAACAAAACAAATTATAGTTCACAACGTTACTTCACATGCCAAATGTAGTTCAACCATCCAAAACTTGAGTTTTAAAAACAAAACATTATATCACAACATTACTTCACATACCAAATGTAGTTCAACTATCCAATAAAAACAAAACATTATATCATGCAATCACATGCCAAATGTAGTTCAACCATCCAAAACTTGAGTTTTAAAAACAAAACAAATTATAGTTCACAACATTATTTCACATGCCAAATGTAGCTCAACCATCCAAAACTTGAGTTTTAAAAACAAAACATTATATCACAACATTACTTCACATGCCAAATGTAGTTCAAATATCCAATAAAAACAAAGCATTATATCGTGCAATTACATGCCAAATGTAGTTCAACCGTCCAAAACTTGAGTTTAAAAAAAAAAACAAATTATAGTTCACAACATTACTTCACATGCCAAATTTAGTTCAACTATCCAATAAAAACAAAACATTATATTGTGCAATCACATGCCAAATGTAGTTCAACCATCCAAAACTTGAGTTTTAAAAACAAAAAAAATTATAGTTCACAACATTACTTCACATGCCAAATGTGGTTCAACTATCCAATAAAAAAAAAAAATTATATCATGCAATCACATGCCAAATGTATTTCAACCATCCAAAACTTGAGTTTTAAAAACAAAACATTATATCACAGTTCATTACTTCACATGCCAAATGTAGTTCAACTATCCAATAAAAACAAAACATTATATCGTGTAATCACATGCCAAATGTAGTTCAACCATCCAAAACTTGAGTTTTAAAAACAAAAAAAATTATAGTTCACAACATTACTTCACATGCCAAATGTAGTTCAACCATCAAAAACTTGATTTTTAAAAACAAAGCATTATACCACAACATTACTTCACATGCCAAATGTAGTTCAACCATCCAAAACTTGAGATTTAAAAACAAAACATTATATGACAACATTACTAAACATGCCAAATGTAGTTCAAATATCCAATAAAAACAAAACATTAAATATCACAATCACATGTCAAATGTAGATCAACCATCCAATTGAGTTTTAAAAACAAAACAAATTATATCACAACATTACTTCACATGCCAAATGTAATTCAACTATCCGATTTCATTATATCACATTCACATGTACCAAATGTAGTTCACATAAAATATGTCCAAAATTTGTATCTCACAAGTATCAAGTATCAAGTATACAGTTATATATGACTACATCTAGTTAAGACTATATATATAAAAAGTAAATTTAAGACTAAATCTATTGAAAATATAATGTTGCACGTGCATGTGCGTCATCCATCAAATACAGATGGATGTAGTGTCTCTCCCACCAAAGTCACAATCCTCGAGCTATCCCACGAAGTGGAAGCATGGGGAACCTGTACACAATGTGTACAAACATTAAAATTTAATGTTTTAAAATTGAATGAGAATATATAGAACTTTATGTTAAAAAACAAAAGTAAAAAAAAATCATGCAATACCTCATGAGGTTCCCTCTCCATTTGTTGCTCGTCCACTAAAACTCCCCCCATTGGAACATCTTCAACAATAAATTGTAAAATATACATGTACAAGTGTATATATATATATATATATATATATATATATATATATATATATATATATATATATAGATATATTAAAAATTTTCAAATGAAAATGCATATTTAAACATATTCTCAATAATATTAAAAAAAAAATTAGACAACTTGTTCAAATGGTCGAAATGATATGGATGTTCCTATATCCATCACACACTCCATCGCTAGAGTCTGTGACGAAAAGAAATCCTCTCTAGGAACCTAAAATTCAAAAAACTTAAAAGTATAAAATAACTCAAGATCTAGATCTCAATTTATATTAAAGCTTCAATGAACCTCAATTTATAACTTATAACTTAAAAACATATATATTTAAGTGAAAAATTGAATACTTGTGCTGGTGAGAATATGGAACATCTCCTAAGAGAGGCTCCGAAAGAAAATCTCCAAAAACCTAAAATTCGAAAAATTTAAAATAACTCAAGTTCTCTAGATCTCAATTTATAATAAAACTTTTGAACTTCATCTTATAACTTATAACTTAAAAACATATATATTTAAGGTAAAATTGAATCCTTGTGCTGGTGGATTTGGAACATCTCCTAAGAGTGGCTCGGAAAGAAAATCTCCAAAAACCTAAAATTCAAAAAATTTAAAATAACTCAAGATCTACATATCTCATTTTTTAATGGAAATTTTTGAGGTGTGAATATATAACTTAAAAAAATATTTAAAAGTGAAAAATTGTTCATACTTGTGATGGTGGATTTGGCACATCTCCCAAGGAAGAAGAAGGTATCGCCATCCCAAAAACATTGGACAGAATCAGAATTTGTTAAAAAAATTTATTATATATATACATGTACATGTGTGCACAATTATTTATTTTAAAAATATCTCATCATGTTTCAACATATATAATAATAGATAAAAAATATTTGTACATCATCATGTTCACTTAAAAAACACTAACATTTGCCAACATATCTTGATGGTGAGAACCATCTTGATTTTGTGATTGATGCTGAGACCCATCTTGATTGTTTTAACCAGAGGCTCTGACCGTGATATTAACATTTTCTTCATTCATCAAGCGTGACAATTGCAAATGGTGTTAACATATAATGATACATTTTTGTTAGATTAATTTATACAATAAATGTATGTATATATTTATTTATTACAAATTGTAGATGTGTTAAAATAATCACCCTAACCATTAAAATATATCATTCTCATGCCCTCTTTATTATGAAAAATTAGGTCTTGCCAACCATTGCGACAATTATTTGCATATGTTTTGAGATCTTCAACACTAATTTTTTCAATCTCTTCATCTGTATAATACACAAAATTAGCGCATGCATTCTCATGTGCTCTTTGTCGATTCAGACAAACATCGACTCCACCCAATCCACTGTGAACATTGTTAATGATGGCATCCCTTTCTTCTCAACTAATTTGAGAAGTGGCATCCATCTCTGACCGTAAAGTTTCTACACGGAGAGGTCGATTAACCAATGGTGGCTCAGAGCGAGGAAATTCAACATCACGCCTGGCGCCCCTACAATCACACAATCGACCTTTCCCAGGACCAAAAGATTCAGACGGAAGGTCATTGTAATTGGGTTTCATTTGAAAAAATAATTCTGCATAAAATAATTTTACAAAATAAAGCGGAACCTCGTCGTTCCATGGGATTCTTCCATAGGCCGCAAGGTGTCTATCATACAAATAGCAAGATATATGAAGGTGTTTGAAATATTGCACCTCCAACATCTTTCTTTTCGACCCTTCCTTGAAATTAAACATAGACTTGGCCATTTATGTTGAAACTCTTTGTTTAACAACCTCCCATGTATTAGGACCCATCACTATTTTCTTTCTTTTTCTCATACTTTCTACAAAAGTATCAGTGGTTGGCTCAAGCTTTATGTACACATCTACTAGTTCACTTAAATAGTGAGTAACTATTTTCAAGCTTTGCCGACTCTCAGCAGGGAGAGTCAAAGCCATGAGATCTCTCTTAAATTTTGCATAAAGATGTTGACACCTTTGTAAGGTGCATTGTTGCATGTTTGATTCCGAAGGTATATTGGAAATGTCGGATGGATAAGTCATGGTTGGTGTACAACCTTCTGCCCTGCGTCTTTTTCGAGCAAAATTTGGAGTAGCATTTTCAGCCTTTGCATTAATATATATAATTTTGTATATTAAAAGACACATGTAAACAAATTTGTACAAATTGAATGGAAATAATATTCAAATTGATGGCCACCTCGACATGGTTAGCTAGCATCTTGCTTACCCTAAGACTGTTGAGAACCAGAACGAACCTGTTGAGAACCAAAACGAGCACCAATTGGTTGAGAACCAACACGACCATCTTTTTTTTAGCCTCTGTGGGAATACATATCACCACCTTCACTCAATTCACCAGCAACTATTGATGGCCCTCCAAGGGAATGTGTACCAACACCAACCTCATGAGACGAGAGGGAAGCCTCATAAAAAAATATGAATTTATAATCAATTCAAAAATGCGTTCATACAAATAAATACATGTACATATTCATTGATTAAATTGTGTGAACCATAGGCATGCTCCATTGATGGAGTAGACACCCTTGTCCTCCTACCTCCTAATAATAAAAAAATGAAACTTATTAGCAACTAATTTAACTCACAAAATTGATAAAATAAATCAATTCCATATGTACACACATGTATGTATATGTATGGAGATTTAAGATTATATCTAAATACGATGAAGATCCCTCGATCCCTGATCCCCCTCTCTCGTAGAGATATGGGATTCTGTTGATCTTCGTCGTTCATCCTCTATGATATATATATGTAGATATATATCTACAGTGGACATTTACAATTATTTTTTTAAATTACTATTTAAAATAAAGTCAAAATAAATTTCAAAAAATCAATGTAATTTAGTGTATAGAAATTATGTAAAACACAACTTTCAAAGCACTAATTGATGTGTGAAACTCAATTTATGATTTTTTTTTATAAAAATGTTAAGTTCACAAAATTGCGCTTTACATGGTGGGAGCACCCTCAGTAAATAATTGAAAACATGATGGGAGTACATATGGTATAAATTTGAAAAAAACACATGGTCATTAAAAAAGAAGCGTGAAACTCCATTTAAACAAAAATTTGTTGAAGTCCTCACATTTTAATTTTACAAAAATGTGAAGTTCACCATTTGTTGCAAATTTGAAGTTCACCAAGTTGTGCTTTACATGGTGGGAGGACACTTGATATATAATTGAAAAAAAAACATGATCATTAAAAAAGATGCATTTATAAGTACAAAACACACAGATATCCAAGATATGTTACAATGTCCATCAATAAATTTGGAAGGAGGGCGTATCAACACTAATTCATCTTTGAGAGATGAATCTTGAATTTTTGAATAAGAGTGTCTCAAAACTAATTCATCTTTGAGAGATGAATCTTGCATTGGCATCACCTCATATAATTATAATTGATCTATTAATTCATCTTTGATAGATGAATCCCGAATTGGCATTTCCCCACGCAATAGATTAGTAGACATTTTATTAACATTTGTACAATGTCTTATACTAAAAAGTTGAAATTGGCTAACAATGTTGTTTTCTTTTCCATGCAGTTGTTTTAGCCTCTCCTTCTTAGCTTGGTACACGCCTTTCATCTGGTTGCACACAAGTTTGAAATTGGTGAAAAATATAATTCCATTTGATCCATACTCCCTAGTCATTCCCTATCATTCTATTAATGCAATATAATATGCCTCATTGGTTGTTGTTCTTCCTGGTATATTCATTTTCCTTTCGACGACCTTCGCTAGTCGCAATATTGCAAAGGACACATGTAATCAATCCTTTCCCGGGATTGGGATAGTAAGAAACATCTATGCATAATTTCCATTTTTCAACCATATTTAGTGGGTTTTTTTTATCCCTGAAAAAAAACAAATTCAATAAAATTTATTAAATTAACATTTATTGCAAATGCATGGGAGAAATGACACATGTGCATGGTTTATCTAAAAGTTTGACTTAAAATTTATGGTATAATTCACATCTAGAAATGAGATGTGTTAAATTGCCTAGAGTTTAAGGGATATTTATGACACATATACATGGTTTTCTTAAATTTTATGGCATAAATCACATCTAGAAATGACATGCCTTAAGAAAGGAGGAGATCCAGAGGATACCTAGCCCTTCACAGACTCCTTTAGAACTTGTAGAAGTTAAGACTCAACAAAGAAAATAAAATCGTATGGAAGTTCAGCCACTTTAGGTTCATTTTTTAGGCCTTAAAGTTTGCCTTGAATTAATGGGGGAAAGCCTTGAGTTTGGGGGATCCTATCCTATGGAAGTTCAGATACTTTAGGTCCAGTTTTTAAGCCTTAAAATTTTCCTTGAATTAAAGGGAGGAAAGCCCTGAGTTTTGGGGATATTATTCTATGGAAGTTCAACTACTTTAGGTTCAATTTTTAGGCCTTAAAATTTTCCTTGAATTAATGGGAGAAAGCCTTGATAAATGACATATGCTTTAAATTTTTCCTAATATTTTATGGGAGAAATGACACATGTACACTATTTTCCTTAAAGTGGTAGTGGTTTATGGATATTAAAATGAAGAACTTATATTTAGATCTGTTCCAGAGACTAACTATAGGGGCATTTACTAGATATGTCACATTTCAGAAAATATGAGATCCAGAGGCTACCTGGCCCTTTACAGACTCCGCCTTTAGAACTTGTAGAAGTTAACACTCAACAGACAGACTAAAATCATATGGAAGTTCAAACAAACTAAAATCCTATGGAAGTTCAAACAAAATAAAATCCAATGGAAGTTCAAACAAACTAGGTTCAGTTTTTAGGCCTTAAAGTTTGCTTTGAATTAATGGGAGAAAGCCTTGAGTTTGGGGGATCCTATCCTATGGAAGTTTAGTTACCTTAGGTTCAGTTTTTATCCCTTAAAGTTTTCCTTGAATTAATCAGAGAAAGCCTTGAGAAATGACACATGCTTTAAAGTTAATGGGAGAAAGCCAATAACACATGCTTTAAAGTTTGCCTAAGAGTCCATGGGATAAATGACACATGTGTGGGAGAAATGACACATGTACACATTTTTTCTTAAAGTGGTAGTGGTGTATGGATATTAAAATGAAGAACTTATATTTAGATCTGGTAGTGTTTAAGGATATTAAAATGAAGAACTTCTATTTAGATTTTAAACTTTTCCTAAGAGTTCATGGGAGAAATGGCACATGTATGGGAGAAATGACACATGTACACATTTACCTTAAAGTGGTAGTGGTTTATCGATATTAAAATTAAGAACTTATATTTAGATATGGTAGTGGTTTATGGATATTAAAATGAAGAACTTCTATTTAGATCTGTTCTAGAGATTGACTGTAGGGGCATTTACTAGATCTGTCACCTTTCATAAAAGATGAGATCCAGAGGCTACCTGGCCCTTTATAGACTCTACCTTTAGAAATTGTAGATTAACACTCAATAGACAAACTAAAATCCTATGGAAGTTCAAACAAGCTAAAACCCTATGGAATTTCAGCCACTTTAGGTTTAGTTTTTAGGCCTTAAAAATTTCCTTGAATTAACAGGAGAAAGCCTTAAGTTTGGGGGATCCTATCCTATGGAAGTTCAACTACTTTAGTTTCAATTTTTAGGCCTTAAATTTTACCTTGAATTAATGGGAGAAATCCTTGAGAAATGACACATGCTTTAAAGTTAATGGGAAAAATTCAATGACACATGCTTTAAATTTTGCCTTAAGAGTTTATGGGAGAAATGAAACATTGAATTTTGCAGAAAAGGTGTGGTTATGGATATTGAAATGAAGAACTTTTTATTTAAATTATATTAAAGATTGACTATGGCGGCATTCTTTGGATGTACCACCTTTCGGAAAACATGAGATCCGAGAGGCTGCAGCGCTACGGAGCTGCGCACAGCGAGGTGAAGTTAACACTCAATAGATAGACTAAAATCCTATGGAAGTTCAACCACTTTAGGTTCATTTTTTAGGCCTTAAAGTTTTCCTTTAATTAATGGGAGAAATCCTTTAATTTTTGGGAGAAATGGCATGTGCATGGTTTGCCTTAATGTTTTCCTTAAATTTTATGAGAGAAATCACATCTAGAAAAAGTTTTCCTTGCCTAGAGTTTAGGAGAGAAATAACATGTACATGGTTTGCCTTAAAGTTTTCCTTATAGTATATATGGGAGAAATGACACTGCCTTATATTTTATGGGGAGAATGACAGAGAAATGACATAAAAATGACACATGCCTTAATTTTTTCCTAAACCTTTATGGGATAAATGACACATATATGGGAGAAATTAATGTACACGGTTTGCCTTAAAGTGGTAGTGGCTTGTACTTACAAAAACAACTAGTGGTAGTGGTTGATTAAGTTATGTCAAAAGTCACACCTTGATGAGTTTGTGAGAGAAATGACACATGTACATGGTTTCCAAAATTATTTTATGCACTTACTAAAATGACTAGGGGTATTTGTTGATGAAGTTATGTCAAGAGTCACACCTTGATAAGTTTGCGCAAGAAATTACATGTACATGGTTTCTTTGTAGAGAGGCCAACTTGGTGAACATGAGTGCTTTCCCAACGTTAATTTGAGTCACATTATTTAATAATACGAATACCAAGTCGATTTAAACACATCAATAATAATAATTGTCCTTTATCCAATTTAAATTCACTTTTGGGGCAACATGGATTCTCCTTGGGATAATTGGGCTTCTCCTTGGGGTAATAGGATTTCTCTTGGGGAAAATCATCATGAATTTGCCCCAAATTTCAACTAAAGGGATGCAACTGGTTGGATAGGAATAACTAAGTTTTATACCCAAGTTAATTGTAGCCAAATAGGTGCAGAAAGGGCCAGGAAATGTGGATTGTATAACTGCTTTGGGGTAGACTTGAGTGATCAAACTTGACCAAATAAATCCCATTTTAGGGAGAATGGTTATGGACTTAATTGTATAAATATAATCAAGTTATGATGATGAGATATTATGTGAATAACTTTTTCTTGTGATTTTTAATGTCACAAGGGTGCTTCTAAACTCCAACTCTCTTTTCTTGGATCTGTTATCTACTTCTGCAACACACTTGTGATTTCTAACAAACTGGATAACTTGGAAAAACACTATAGAGGAAATAAAATGGACAGATTATATAATTTGTTTATTAAATGTACCTAGTTGTGAAGGAATAAATAAGTGTTTCAATCTTTGTTTTTGAGGTTCTTTGAATTTCCTATGTGATTCAAATATCAGGCTCTGTTTGTTGCTTGTCTTTAAAAAAATATGCTTCAGTAAAAATTAGATGATGTTCTGCAGAGTAACCTTATACAATGATTTAATGTGAAGATAGTACTTTACCTACAAAAAAATGGAATTAAAGACTATGCTTATATATTAGAGTTATGTTATGACATCTTTATCTTCCCTACCTAAAATTCTATTATCTTCCTTTCCCTATATATTTCATTGTACTGAAAGAATGAATTTTCTGAATGGCATGGTTTTCAAGATGTGGAGTTGTTTGTTGGTTTTACTTGGTATTCTCGAAGGGCTATACATTTTGAATCAATTCTGAAGGTTGTTTTATTTGAAGTCAATCATATCATTTTGAAACAGAGAAAACTTAAGTTGCACCGTTTTGTAAAATTTCTTCAAGGAACAAAAAAAATGAAAAATAACAGTTGTTGAGACATCCATTAAATAGATGATGGAATGAAAGAGAAAAAAACTTTGATTCATGCCCTTTTCCAACTAAATTGTTATGGACTTATTTGTATAAATATAATCAAGTTATGATGATGAGATATTATGTGAATAACTTGTTCTTGTGATGTGTAATGTCACAAGGGTGCTTCTAAAATCTAGCTCTCTTTGTTTGGATTTTTTATCTGCTTCTACAACCCACTTGTGATTTCTAACAAACTGGATAACCTGGAAAAAAAATATAGAGGAAAGAAAATCTACAGATTATATAATTTGTTTATGAAATGCACCTAGTTTTGAAGGAATAAATAAGTGTTTCAATCTCTTTTTTTGAGGTTCTTTGAATTGCCTATGTGATTCAAATATTATCCTCTATTTTTTATTTGTCTTTAAAAAAATATGCTTCAGTAAAAAGTAGATGATGTTCTGTAGAGTAACCTTATACAATGCTTTAATGTGAAGATAGTATTGTACCTGCAAAACAATGGAATTGAAGACTGTGCTTATATATCCGAGTTTAGTTATGAAATATTTATCTTCCCTACCTGAAATGCTATTATCTTTCTTTCCCTGTATATTTCACTGTACTGAAAGAAAGGATTTTCTAAATGGCATGGTTTTCAAGATGTGGAGTTGTTTGTTGGTTTTACTTGGTATTCTCGAAGGCTATAAATTTCGAATCAATTCTGAAGGTTGTTTTTTTTAAGTCAATCATTTAATTTTGAAACAGAGAAAACTTAAGCTGCATTGTTTTGTAAAGTTTCTTCAAGCAACAAAAAGATTGAAAAATCACAGTTGTTCAGACATCCATTAAATATATGACGGAATGAAAGAGAAAAAACCTTTGATTCACACCCTTTTCCAAACATGAAATAAAGTATTCATTTGATGTGGTTAAAATTTATGCATCACCTTAACCTTATATGAGGTTAAGCATATTCTTTTATGTTCATTTTGCATATATCTATATCTATAGAAAATATCTCAACAATCAAGAGGCTGCTTCAACAAATGAGAAAGAAGTCTCACTATAAGTGAACAAATTGAAATATATTTAATAAAAGAAGCCTACTAAATATGAAATATACAACCAAGCGAGTAATGAAATAAGGAAATGCCTATAGATGATTGATCATGAACATAAAAATATGAAGGTAAGAAAAACTCAAAATCTGAGAGCAAAACAAAATTTGATTTTCAACTCGTCCATGAATTTGGTTCTCGAAGGAGATGCAAATTTCTTAAATCCAAGTATAAAAGGTATCCCACATTCATGTTCAGGAAAATCTTGAAGGTGATTGTGAAATGTTTGAAGATAGTTTAAGGAAACTTGAGGGTGACCCTGTCTCATGAAAACATGCATACAAGCAACCTTAAAGTTTTAACATAGCAGGGTGTTGTAATATTGAATGTGGAAATTCTTTGACACATGTACCAACCTGGAAATTCAGAGACGAGGCTGCAATGAGAAGACAAGAAGGAGATAAATGAGGACGGTGTGGAGGATGTGGATTCCAAATTACCCTAAAGAAAAAAAAACAAAACAATAAAATTAAAAAAACAGAACAACAATAAAAAAAATTCACAAAGAAAATAAACAGTAGAAAACCAACAAATTTCTCACCTCCACACCCCTGCGCAACACCAAGACTCTACAACAGCAAACAAAAAACACAACAACCTCAACAAATGTAGCAGATAGAGTTGCAGCAATGCAACAAACACAACAACTTCAGCAGATGCAACAAATAGAGTTGTGGCAATGCTAATAAGCATGAAACCTGTTAACGTTTGCAGGCTGGCATATTTATAAACTATAGTTCGGCGAAACTACTAGTCTGACCAAATATTAGTTCGACTAAAATTAAGTTTCCGGTTTTCTCATCTCGGACCAAAAATTTGTTTGCACACGTTGTCAATACACCGTCAATGTAAACGAAAGAATGAGTTCAACCGAGCTAATTTCGAAATTTCAGCCAAACTGTTGGGAAAATGACTTTTCTGCCCCCAATTCTCATAAAAGTGTAACCCACCTTCGCAATTTTACCCTTAAGCTTTGTTTCTCTAAAATTATTGCCTGGAAAATTTCTGGAGAATGTCCATTTTCGATGTAATATCAAATTGAAGGAGAGCACTCGAGTAATTTTGAGTTAGGCCAAATGGCCACCAGGTTGAGAGGCTAGTTGTAATCACCTTTACTTTAAATATATGAATAGCCTGCATACTGTGTGAAATTCAATTATTTTCCTATGTTTACATGAACCATGTTTATTCTTTTTTTTTCATGCTTCACAGAGGTGTCGATGGCCAAGCCAATGATGTTTCTGAAAGAGTTCTCACTCAAAGAAACATATATTTAAGCTTGGAACACTAGAGATACTGAAATGGAAATCTTAGGAACAAGGTAGAAAATACTTGGGGTGGATGAGTTTGGAGAGAAGGCATTTGCGCATCATACCATAACTCAAAAAGGTGAAGGAGGAGTCTGATCCCCAACTCATGTGGGGCCCATTTGGGTGGTCAGCCCATGTTCCAGTTGAGACTAGTTGTGACCAAATATGAAATCCAACCTCTCACTTTTCAATGTGCAAAGGTGTTGCATATGGGTTTAAGTTAGGGATGTGAAGTTTGTGAACATTGTTGCAAAGATAAATGAGAGAGAATCCAGAGATTGAAGCCAATTGGGGAAAAATCAAAGGACCCTAGGGCTCAAGGTTTTCTGGAATCTGAACATGGGCTGGATTGGATTCAACGACAATAAGAATTATTATTATGCCATTAGAAATTCCAATGCCACAAACCAAAAATTTATCCCAAACGATATGGATATTGAAAACTAGATACAGTTGCAGTATGATTATGCAAATTATTATGCTTCCATGTCTTTTTACGATGTAGTGAAGAAAATAATAATTCTTTGGGGATGGGTAGGGGAAACCAACAACGATCATGATAATCTTAGAAAACAATGGTCTTCCCTGCACGTCATCATATTTATCTATTAGAAGTAATTCTTCCTTATGTTGTCATTAGCTTCCATTGAGGGTTCCTAAGCGTAAATATAGAAGTTGTTTGTTCCTATGTATGAGGTTTATTCATGATCTAGAAGTGTGGAAGTTAGAGATTTATTTCATCTATATCTGTAACTATTGCGATCAATAAAAAATATTACAGTGTGTGTTTTTTTTTGTGTGTAATCGCTCTTTGATCTCTCTCTATTTTTATAACATGGTATCATAGATGGTTCAACCATAAATCTCTCATGAGAGGGGCTGAGATCATATAAATTTATCCATGATACTCATTTGTACATATGTTAGTTTAATAAAGTGTTTTATCTATTGTTTGTGTGAATATTTGATTTGTGTGTGGATTTTGGATAGTTTCATGCAAATGAGAATTGCGAAGATCCAGTGTTGTTCTTGTTGTGTGAACTTCCATTGTGGACAAATATTTGTAAAAGAAGAAGAGACTTGCTTGTAAAGAAGTTGGATCATCATAGATTTGGTTTTATCTAACGTGGATAACTGAGAGAAATATCTACATGTTTTAAATGGTGGTTCTCGAGATTATTATATGGTGCATGACGTACAACTGCGACATGTAGGTGGAATGTTGGCATTTCTCATTCTAGATCCCAACTAATAAAATATTGTGGTATTGTTTATCGATAGATTGAGATCAAAATGTTGCATATCTAATGACAAACAATGATATTCAAATTTATTGTGTTGTTTGAGTTGAAGTAGTTTTATATTCTGGTTATAAAAATGGTTGGTGGTTCTTAAACTGGAAGTCTCAATGTCTGAAACATCAATTCTTGTGTGTTTTTAGTTTTTTATAAAAAGGGTTGGTGGTTCTTAAACTTGAACCCCCGGTGTCTAAAACATTAATTCTTGTTTATTAGTAAGGTCAAGTTGTTTGATCAAATTTTGAACACATTCAGTATCTAGACCTCCTTCCTAGCAACTGACCGACAACCAAAATTGAAATATCCGATAGATGGTGGTTGGTCCCTAGGATGATCCATTACTTGACTTATCTTATCGCGAAAGCCTCGACGAACCAAGGTGTGAATATTGTTGGTCTTGCAAATTTCATCCATGATGGTCACGGGGGGTTACTTTCTAAATGGAATTCAAGTGACAACTTGAAGATATGGTGGTGAAAGAGTGGTGTTTGTGAGATTCCAGAGTGGATGTGGGTGTTGATCAAGACCAATTAGACAAATATTGTCCTTGTATTGGAAGTAATGTTTTCATGTTTTGTCATGATTTGTCATTGAGAGTTCCCAAGAGTCAATCTAGAAGTCGTTTTTTCTTATGTATGAGTTGTAGCCATGATATACAAGTTTGGAAGTTAGAGATCTATGTCGTATATATGTGTAATTGTTGTGATCTATAAAAAATATCACATTTTGTGTTTTGTGTTGTGTGTAATTTCTCTTTGATATCTCTCTATTTTTTCACATGGTATCAGAGCTGGTTCAACACGGACTCTCTCAAGAGAGGGGCTAAGATCAAGAAATTTTAGCCATGATACTCCTTTGTACATAGACTAGTTTAATAGAGTATTTGATCTATTATTTGTGTGAGCCTCTTGTGTGAATATTTGAATTGTCTGTGGATTGTGGATAATTGCATGCAAAGGATAATTACGAAGATTGAGTGTTGTTGTTGTTGTGTGAAGTTCCATTGTAGACAAATATTTGTAAAAGAAGAGGAGATATGCTTGTAAATAAGTTGGATCAACATAGATTTGGTTTGATCTAGCATGTATCTACAATTTAGAGCAATGTCTACATGTTTCAAATGGTGATTCTTGATATTATTAGATGTTGCAAGATGTACAACTGTGGCATGCAGGTGGAATGTTGGCATTTGTCATTCTAGATATGAACTAATAAAATATTGTGGTATTTTTTTATCTAGAGATTGAGATCCAAACATTGCAGATCTAATGGAAAACACCAATATTCAGAGTTATTATGTTGTGTGAGTTGAAGTAGTTTTCTATTTTGGTTATAAAAGGGGTTGGGGGTTCTTAAACTAGAAGTCCTTGTGTTCGAAACATCAATTCTTATGTGTTAGTAAGCTTAAGTTTTTTTATCAACTTTTGAACACTTTCAGTATCCAAACCTCCATCCTAGCAATTAACGAATAACTGAAAGAAAAATATACAACAGATGGTGGTTGATCTAAAGGATGGTTCGTTACTTGATGACTCTTATCAGGTAAGTCCTGAAAAACTAAGATTTCAATACTTTTGATCTTTGAAAGTTCATCAACGATGTCCAGAGGCAGTTAAGTTTTAAATGGAGGTCAAGTGACAGCTCAAAGATGTGGTGGTGAACGAGTGGTGTTTGGGATATTCCAGACTGGATGTGGGTGCTAATGACGACTAGTGAGACATATATTATCCTTGTTGTTTTAATATGTGATTTCAATATTTTCCATGTAAGCATTAAGAGAGGGTATTAGAAGTAATTCTTCCATGTGTTGTCATGAGTTGTCATTGAGAGTTCCCAAATGTCAATCTAGAAGTTGTTTTTTCCTATGTCTGAGTTGTAGTCATGATCTAGAAGTATGGAAGTTGGAGTTTTATGTCCTGTATATATGTGTAACTATTGTGATCAATAAAAAATATCATCTTGTTTGTTTTATGTTGTGTGTAATCACTATTTGATCTCTCTCTATTTTTCTAACACCTTGTTGTTGTAATATGTGTTTTCAATGTTTTCCATGTAAGCATTAAATGAGGGAATTGAAAGTAATGTTTCCATGTGTTATCATAAATTGTCATTGAAAGTTCTCAAGCGTCAATCTAGAAGTTCTTGTTTCCTATATATGAGTTGCAGTCATGATATAAAAGAGTGGAATTCATAAATTTATGTCCTATATATGTGTAAATTTTATAATCCAATATATGTTTTATGTTGTTTATAGTGAGTCTTGTATCTCTATATTTCTAACTTTATCTTTAACCCTAATCCATTTATTTTCTTTTGATATTTATTACCCCAAAGTTCTATCCTGAAATTGTTGGTTTCTTTTGTTGATGATTCTCATACATATTTAATGATAAAAATACGAAGAGAAATATTACCAAATGGCATAAGCTATACCATATTATTATAGCATATGGTCCTTTCTTTCACCAAGAAGTAAAATATTTGTCGACACATTAAACATGAGTTGCTAGATTGATTTAAACGTGAGTTGCTTGATTGGTTTGAATTTTGTTATTGATTGGTTTAAATTTGTTATTAAGAAAGTGTGAGTTCAATTATTTAATTTAAATATAGTATAAGTTTAGTTAATTCAAATATAGGCCCTATTGAAATTGAATCATCCTATACTTTCATATTTCTAAATTATTGAATACTTATCCCTCCATGAAAATGATTAGTTGATAAAAAATTATTGAATAGTTATGACGGTATGAAAATTATTAGTTGATAAATCTAATATTCTCAACTTTGAAACAGACGCAGCAAGGAGAATGAGCTCCAAGAAAATGGCGAACAATTAAGGTTTAGGAAATTTGTTAACAACCCTGTGATGTTGCCCTATCCACAGTTTTTGGTGCGTTAATGGCGGAAACTTCGGGAGGGGGCCTCTCCCCTTCCTATCTCAATATAACAAGCGGAGAAAAATCAAACATAAACTATCAAGCTGGAGGCTCTCATCAGAAGACAACTCCTATGATGGAAGCTAACTGGCAAGTGAAGACGAAAGGTCAATGTTTGCCGCGAGCAGTGAAGAAACCCAAATTCATTATTCTAGCAAACAAATTGGATGAATGCATGAGCTATATGAAGGATCACGCTCTGATATGTAAGTTTATTGGTATTTGGCCTACAGAAAAATACTTATTGAAATGGATACAAATAAAATGGTAGCCCAGAGGTCATATTGATCTAAAATATGGGGCTAGAGGATTCCTTACAGCAATTTTTACTAACTTATTAGATAAGGAAATAATTTTTGAAGGGGGTCCACATTTATATAATAATGTAGGGCTTTTCCTTAGACAATGGGAAGAATGCTACAACCTAAACCAGGAACAATTTCTTGCAGCACCTGTGTGGGTACGGTTGTTTGGTCTCCCTATGGATTTTTGGGACCCTGATATTCTGGAAGGCATAGGAAACTTTTTAGGTAGTTTTGTTAAAATAGGAAAAACAACCCGCCAATATCGTTATACTTCTTTCGCTAGAATATGTGTATGTATGAATATTTCAGAGCCCTTGCCTGAAACCATAGAATTATAATATGATGGTAAAAATCTGGCTGCAGCTTTTTTATTATGAAGATATTCGCTTTCGCTGTCGAAGATGCCACGAGTATGGGAATCTTTATAAATCATGCCCTCTTAATGGTGTGGAGCAAGAGTCAAGCCGAAAAACCAACATTCCTAACCAGATTCGAGACAGAGAGGATGGATTTACTACAGTCACAACTAAAAGGCGAAAAAATAAGGCATCTACAAGCATGTCGAACCAACCAACTCAGAAAACTTCAACGAACCATTATGGAATTCTGCAAGAGGAAGGGGAAACGCCATATGCAGAGGAAGAAGGCTCTGGGTCGGGCCAAGGATTAGGAAATTCAAAAACTCTGACAGAAAAATGCAAAGAATTGTAAGATCATATTGAAACAGAAGATAATAGCCATATGGAACAGATACCAATGGACATAGAATAGAATAAAGAAGACTTGAGTGCATAAGAAAGAGTCTTGAAACATTTATTGAATGAATGGAAGAATCTTTATGATAGGTTTATCACTACAGAAAAGAAGAAATGGTATAGAGAAACATTTGAGAATTATTTGACATCCCAAGCGAAAAAGGAATAAATGAATCCAGGAAAAAATGCAGCCAAAGGGCCTAATACCCAGCCAAAAGGAACTAAGAAAAGAGGAAGAAGGACATTGCAGGAATCTATACAATTGGTTGGTGAGATGTTGATAAGTACATGTAAGATAATGCCGTTAACAACAGTATTTCAACAAATTACAAAAAGTTAACTAATGAAAGTAATCTCTTGGAATATAAGAGGCCTCAATAGTAAAGGCAAACAAAGATATCTCAAAGAAAGCTTGAAAATAGAGAAACCTCAAGTAAAGATGATCCAAGAAACTAAAGTATCAGGACTAAAACTATCCACGATTATTCACTTGTCCAAACCTCATTTTGAGGTAATGGCTATAGATTCAAGAGGAACAGCAAGAGGAGTAGCTATATTATGGAACCCTGTAGAAAGTGTAGTGGAAGGATGGATAGGACTCTCAAGAATTTTATCAGGTACATTTAGGAAAATTGGATCAAACAAAAAGATATTAATATCGACAGTTTATGGCCCTCCAATTCCAGGAGAAAGAGAGGCGTTTTTATAAGATATAAGAAATTTAAATCATATGCACCAGGAAAAATATTGGCTCCTAGGTGGGGATTTTAATATGTTATTAAATCTGACAGAAAAGAAATGAGGAATAAGGAGATAAGATCCAAAGATGGAACTTTTGAGGGACTTGTTGACATATATTTACCTAGTGGATATTCCCACGGTGAATGGCATGTATACTTGGAATAAAAAAACAGGATAAAGACATCAAATTGTAGCAAGGTTGGATCGTTTCATAGCCTCAGAAGCTTTAGTAAGACTAGATGTATACTATGAAGCAGCAATTCTTCCAACACTCGGATTTGACCACTGGCCAATTTGTATAGATCTTGATATAAAAGAAGGACCGAAGGACATACACTTTAGATTTGAATTATTCTAGTTGAGAGATCCAAGGTTCCTGGATAAAGTGAAACATTGGTGGGAAACTAATCGAATTACAGGAAGAAATAAAATGCATTATTATCAGCTTAGATTAAAACAATTGAAAACAGAAATAAAAAGATGGAATAGAATAGAATTTGGTAATATCTACCAGGATCAGGTGAGACTGAAAGAAAAGAAAAAAGATATCCAGCAAAATATGATTCTTAATGGAAGAATAGAGGCCCTTGTAGTAGAAGAAGGAAATACTCTCAGTCTCCTGGAAGAATTTAGAAAACAAGAGGAGATGCTATGGAAGCAATAATCCAGAGTTCAATGGCTAAAATAAGGGGAGAGAAACACTAACTTCTTTCATAAAACAATTATACAAAGGAGACAGAATAATATATTATTTTCATTAAAAGATGAAAATGGTAATCGTTTGCTTCAACATGAGGATATGGAAAAAATTCTAGTGGAACATTTAAAAAAAGTTCTCACAAAGTATGATCAGAATAGACAGGAAGCTATTCAAAGAACAACAAGAAACATTCCATCAATAGTAACAAGAGAACAAAACTTGGCATTACTGAGAGAGATCAATATGGAAGAAGTATAGGAAGTAATCATGAATATGCCCTAGAATAAGTCCCTAGGATTGGATGGTTTTACAGCCAAATTTTTTAAGGCCTCTTGGAATTTCATGGGTCAAGATATATGGGAGCTAGTTGAGGAATCAAGGAGGAATCAAAATGTTTATCCAGCTCTGAATGCCACATTCATCACTCTTATTTCTAAACAGGAAAATTTAGACACCCCTGTTGGGTTTAGACCCATAGCTCTATGTAATGTCATCTATAAAATTCTATCTTCTATCATGGTGAATAGGCTTAAACCTCTTTTGCCTAGCTTGATTTCTCCGGAGCAAACAGACTTCGTTAAGGGAAGGAAAATATTGGATGGAATTGTTACGGCACAGGATGCAATCCACTTGTTAAAAACATTTAAGATGAAATATATGCTCATAAAACTTGATCTCTCTAAAGCGTATCATCGTATCAGCTGGTCTTATTTGATAGTTGTTCTGAAAGCATTTGGGTTCGATGATAGATGGTTACAATGGTTACAGTAATTTATATCATCTCCTAACTTTTCAATTTTGCTACATGGAATTCCATCTCAGCCTTTTAATATATCTAGAGGTATCCGGTAGGGAGATCCTCTTTAGCCTTTCTTATTTATTTTAGCAGCAGAAGGACTGGGAATATTAATTAAAGCTCACGTGATGGAAGGGCAGCTACAGGGATTAAAACTATGGGGTTCGGATCTCTCCTTGACACACCAACAGTTTTTTGATGATATTCTCTTATTTTTTCAGGCCTCGTTGAGAAAAGCAAGATCAATTTTAAAAATTATGAAATTATTTATGGAGGCTTTAGGTACGCTTGTTAATACTGATAAATCAAATATTTATTTATTTAATATTAATGAGCCTACATAATATTTTATGGCTATAATGCTAGGATTCAAGATAGGAACGTTCCATCTGAGGTATTTAGGGGTTCCCTTGAACACTTATTCTTTATGAATTGCAGACTAGAAAGATCTTATCTCTTGACTTGGGCAAAAACTACAAAATTGGGCATTTTGAGTATTAAATGCTCCAAGTCGACTAGTAATCCTCAAATATGTTCACCAATCACTTCTTGTTTATCAATTATCAGGCAGAGCGGTTCCGAAAAGCATTAGCAACCAATTGGTAAATATTTTTTAAAAATTTCTTTGGCAAGGAGTGCAAGACTGCAGAAAATGGGTACTTATGTCATGGGATAAACTCATAAAAGAAAAATCAGCAGGAGTGTTACATAGCAATTTGTCACCGTCCCTGCAATTCCCCGTCTCACACATTGTAGGGCTTATTCCATGACTTATGACCAGTGACATGACCTGAAACCAATTTCATGGCATCCCCCTGGACAATGACATTCCTTCCCCTGAAGACAATTCCTTGTGAAAAACCCTAAAAATAGCTTTTTTTTCCTTGGCGCGACTATCCAGTTCACTACTCGCGCCAATGGGGAAAATCCTCCAAAGAGGGCGTGCCAGCTGGCTTACTGTCTCAGTGTTGTACCCATGCCAGGCTTATTAAGGAGTGTTTAAAAAAAATAAATGGCAGAAGATTGACTCCAACCAATTCCTGAATTGGTCTCTAAATTGAGTTGGGAGGTTTGGCTCCAGATCTCCATGTAGAGGAAGTGGTTTTCCACCTCTCATGGAAGCTTCCTTGAGGATAGGGCCAATCCCATGATTATAGGGATCCAAACTCCCCTTCCACCATCTATATAAGCTTGCCATTTTCCTTTTGCAATCTAGCCTTCAAGAGCCTTCAAGAGCCTTCAATAGCCTAGAGAATGCTGCAAGAGCCTGGATAGTCCTCATAGAGCCAAATCAGTAGCAAGGAGATTATTGTCAAGATAACCGAAGAGAGAGGCTTGTCCCATTCCCGCCGAGCTTTACCGAGACTTATTCCTCTGTCAACCCACCGAAGGAAGATTTAGCATTGGAGCCAGGTTGTATCTTTCTTTGTATTGATTAATGATGCATGACTTTGGTTATGGTTCCACTCATGTTGTTCATACATTGTGATCATGAGTTGTGTCTTCTCTGACTGATACATAATTGCATATATTGGGTTTTATGCTTGTGTTTTTCGTGTTTCTTGTATGTGCAGGTGTTTGATTGCGACAAGCGAGAGAATTATGATCTGCCAGAACAAGGAAACGGGAGCATTATCTTCTCTGCAAACTACAGCGTTGGACTTAAGGTACGCCTTTCTCACTATTTGGTCTATTGAAATTAGGAACTTGCGTCTTAGTGTGATACGAATGTTGCTAGACCTGATCTGGGCTAGTAGGGATTGCCTCTGTCCGAAGAGGGGATTTACCTCTACAACAAATTGGCGACTCCACTAGGGACACGTTTATTTGGAGTATTGTCTTGTCTTTTCGGTTGATTCTTCACTTTGCTTGCTTGATCAACTCTTTTGGCTGGCTCTTTTCGTGTGTTTGGCTTTTGTTTAGCCTCACCATCACTGGTCTGTTTCTTGGGTTTCTCTTTTTTATTTTTACATAGTAAACTCTACTGGCGCGCTTATTAGCCTGACAGTCACGCCAATTAGCGAATGTTGCTAGTGTATTACCCACACCAATGTTGTTCTAGTGCTAGTTGCAGCCTAACAGTCACGCCAATTCTGTAAGGTGATAGGGTTTTCTTGGGGTCGAGTTTTTTGATCTTGATCTGTGATTTTGGTTTCATTTTTACGTCTGCTGAGTGTTCTGGAGCCATGTTTGACTGACTTTAGCCTTCATCCTTTGGTTATTTTCCCTCTTCTATCGATTTTACATTCTAGCCCTACGGCATCTAGGTGTTATAGTGTGTCGAGCCTCCCGTGGGAGTTTTTGGTTTCTATCTGTTCAATCAACTTTGTGATTGCTTCTCCGCATTCGTTTGGTGGTTTTCTATCATTTTTGTTGCATTATTTGAGTGATTGGTTTCTTCCTCATTCAAATTCTGCCTTGTCTCTTTTTGGGCCTAGATTACATGGTTCAATTGAGTCTTTAGGATTATTTTGGTTTTGAGGGATTGTTTTGTCAATTTGAGGTCTGATTGTGTGCTTGCATTGAGTGAAACTTGCTTGTTTTTACTCGTTTTCTATCGCTTCTCAAATTGTTCATTTCATTAGTTTTCATTTTGTTTAGTGCACTTTTCTCTTAAACACTAAAAATACAAAAAAATTCTCTTTTTCTCTTGATTAGTTAATGCAAATTGAATCTTTTCTGTGTTATGAGTGATTTGCAACTCTGAAAGAAAAGCTTTTTAGTTTTCATTAGCTTGCATTAGAGACATTAATGATTGTTTTCTAGTCATTTTGTTCTTGTATGAAAAGCTCTTAACTCTCTCATAATTAGCTTTCATCGAATGAAATGATATACTGTGGCATATAATGTGCATTTAGGAGATTTTGAGACATTACACTCGCTAGGGCCTGAAAATTGAAACATAATTGAAGATTAACATTAAAATTTATTCAATTTACACTAAGTTAGCATTGAAACATTAACGAAACATTTATAGGTCTAGGTTAGAGACGTGTTCCGACATCGTTAAACCTAGTAGATGTCGTTCGCCTCTTCGCTTTAGACAGCACTAGTACGGACTTGTGCTCCCCGTACCATCGCGTATATAAAGGGAGACTCCACTAGGTTTCTATCCTTTATCCATAGGAAGCCGAGTCTGCCACCCTATACCGGTGATACATCGGACACAGCATTTGGGGAGATTTCCTGCACGTACGTAAAGTCCTTGGTTGATTTCTCTTTCATTTTGAAACCAAGGTGTATATTGCAGTTCACAGTTATTTTGTACACCCTTTGCCTAGAATTCTTGAGCAGTCATTTTGATCTTATCTGACTCCTTAAATTTGAAAATATCACCAAGCGCTTGTCCTTTCACGCTTGCTTCAAAACTGAAAGAGATAGAGTCACCTTTCACCCGTTTCTTGACTCTTAAAACATGAAACAGTGAACTTTCTAAGTTTCAATGTGGTAAAATAAATCACGTGTGATCACACACCCTTTTAGATTTTGCTTGTTGGCTGTTTGATTGTGTGCCTTGGATATTTTAGCCCATGTGTTTGTTTGATATTTTCCTCCTGTCGTTATTGTCACAGTGGCGAAACCCTTAGTTTCATCTACTGGTAGTCTGTATACAGACGATTCATCATAGGTCTTTCAGTCCTCTGCTGAACCTCAGCAGCCTATCATTTCCGAGTTTCCCAACGGGGGCCCGATTCTATCTGAGCTTCCCTTTGGAGGACCAGTTGAGTTCAGTTGGCCCTTATCCGACACTTGGTCTGGATTTGGAGTAGGGGAACATTTCCCTCCTCTCACATCAGGTTCGCACTTTATAGTTGTTGTTATTCCTCCTAGTCCTCGCCATCTTCTAGCAGATCTAGTGGCAGGTTCAGATATGGGCTCATCCAGCCATTCTCCTGGTGAGGAAATCCCCACGTCTGGTGAAGATTACCAGTTTTTCCCAAAAGACAACCCCGAGTTATCTGTTATGTCTTCGCCTAGTCCCTCACTTCCAGCGGGATATAGTTCTTTGAGTCAGATTATGACCGATCTTGCCTCTATGGGGATATCAAATCCTTCTACAAGGTCAGTTATTCCTTCATTGGGGATGTATCCATGGACATGCATCACGTCATCCCCTCAAGTCACTTCAGTACCTGTCAGGCCCACTTTCTGTGTGGCCGCGTCTTCCCCCGCTGTTACCATTCAATCTGTAAGGACCACGTCACTTCCCGAAGACATCTGTATAGCATCTGCTATGCCAGAGAACATTTCTCATGAGGAGTATCAATTTTCCCTACAGCAATCGAACCCCGAGGTCGGTCAATCCTCCCAAGATCCCAACCATCCATATTTTTCACATTATGCATAGGATGGTACCCCTGTTTACATTTTTCCATACCAATACGATGAGCAGGGAAAAAATTTACGTTTACCCACTCCAGAGGCCTATCTTCATGGTCAAGGTTTACCCTATAACCCGCAAGGGCAACCCTTCCAGGGCCAACCTTCGGGACAACCTGGTTATCTTTATGATCCACAAGGTCAGCCCTTACAAGGCCAACCTTCGGGCCTGCAGGGGTTGTTATATGGTCCACAAGGACAGTCCTATAACCCTTCAGGTCAACCTATCCAGCCTCACCCTGTGGTCCAACCAGGGAAACCTCAAGGACCCACAGGTCAATCGAGGTACCAACCGGGGCCGTTGTATGGTCCTGGGGGGCAATTCCAACCTTCACAACCTATACAACCTCAGTATCCTGTTGGTTCAAATGTTGCACATCCAGGACCCTCTTATAGTCCTGTTCCAGGTCCAACCATTTATCAGACGCAACCTAGCTCCATTCCACCACCAGGCCAACAGGCCCATCCGGCACAGCCTGGTGTTCCACATCAGCCAGGTCAACCTGTACAACCTGTGAAACCTATTTATGCAGGTCAACCTATTCAACCAGGGCAGCCCGTTCAGCCAGGTCAACCTATCCAACCAGGCCAGCCTGCACATCTTGCCAACCCTGCTCAACAGTTGATTTACTCAATGCCACAATCGAATCAACCGGTGCACCCTAATTATCAGGCTCAGCAGGGTCCCACCTATCAGTAGCCCGCTCAACCCCAAGGCGGTTACTATCCTCAAGGTCAATATTGACCAACTTATAACACACCCCAAGGTTCTCGTTATTATCCTCAACAACCCGACTACACCTATACTCAACAGCCAAATCCACAGACTGCTCAAACGGGGCCGACATATAATCAAGGTCCATACTCTGGTTATCAACCCCCGTACACTGGTTACCAACAACCATATCAAACTGGTTATACACCCTATACCCCCTTTGGTCAGAATCCTCCGCGATAGAACCCATGGGGGAAAGGTTATGCTCAACCAGCATGGAGAACAGGTACATGTCCTTATCGAGGGCCTGGTATGCCTTTTAATCCACAATTTCTGTTCCTAACTACATTAGAACTACTGGACGTTTCTAAATTAACCAATGATATGATTCTTCAAAATCCTTATTGGCCTTCGGTTCCGACCAAGGTAGCCAGCGACTGTCCTAAGCTTGAAGGTAAAGCTGGAGAGGACCCCCAAGCTCATGTAATGACCTACCATCTGTGGTGTTCGTCTAATTCTTGGGTGGATGATTTAATTCTTCTACGTCTCTTCCAGTGCACTCTTACCAGTGCTGCTGATAAGTGGTATATAGAGCTACCCCATGGCATCTTTCCAGACTTCAATACGTTAGCTATGGCTTTTCTGACTCATTTCCAGTTACCGATTCGCTATGAAGCTAGGACGCATCTTCGGACTTCTTTGAAGCAAGATAAAGCCACCCACATATCCAATCATATTCATGAGTGGCAACGTAGTCGTAGAATGATCAAGTTTGATATACCTGATCAGCTACTAACTCATTGGTTCACCACCTCCTTTGTTAACAAAATCGCTCAAGATATTGCTATGGGGGCATGTGTGACTGAAGAACAAGCCATCGCGTGTGCCCAGTACCTGGATCTGGTGTACTCTTAGTCTGGCACGCTTTATGATATTTTGACTAATGCTCCACGGTCGGGAACCTCTAAAGCACCACCTACCCTAGCGGTGGATGGTGTTATTGGTTCTGTTTCTCAAAATTCTTGGAAATCCTCGAATGGGAAGCAGAAGTCAAATTCTTCCAATAATTCTGCTCTTCCCGCCCCTCTAGATTCTGGCAAGACTGCGGAGGTCAACGTCGTTCAAGCTAATCCTACAAAAAATGCCTCTAAAGGAAGGAAGAAGGGCAAAGGAAAATCCAAACCCGACACCCCAAAACCAGAGTCTTCTAAACCTCGTACTGATGACGGTTCCCAATGTAAACCGAAGTACCCTTGCCTTATTTGTGAAGGAGACCATTATACCAATGATTGTCCTCGACGATCTGAAATTATTCAACTTCTCAAAGGCTCCAAAGGGACTCCGACAGTTCTCAAAGAACCATTCCCGTCTCAGCAGACCCAGATGGTTGAGCAGCCTTCACCATCTGCACCATTTGGGTCCCAGGTCTTTATGATGAATGGTTTTGCACCTGTCTCAATTGCTACGCGTTCGAAGGATTATGCCGAATCGCGTCAGGAAGTTGGAAAGGAATTTGTGGATGGCCCACCTCCCCCACCTGTCTCTGGTCCTTTAGAAATTGAGAAGCCCAGTGCTGAACCTGTTGTGAGGCCACCTTCTAAAGGTGTTCTTCAAAGATATTGCTACAAACTAGATGCCCATGCCACTCAGCACTACATTATTGCGAAGGATTTGGCACAGGCACCTTCTGCCATGTTTGCATTGGAAGTTCTTCAAAGTTTCCCATCGCAACAGAAAGCTCTGTTGTCTGCAATCGGTGGAATCGATCCCGCCGATTCTAGTCTTCTCACCTTCGACCTGGAAAATTTTACCCCCCGACTTCCGCATAAAATTTCTCTTGTTATACAAGTCGGGATCAATGGCCTCAACATCCATAGAGTCGTTGTGGATGAAGGTGCTTCCACCTGTGTCATGTCATCTGCCTTCTGGAAGGCCACTGGCTCTTCGGCTCTTTCATCGTCTCCCAATGCCTTAGAGGCAATCGATGGTCGGGAATCAAAACCCCTAGGTGTTCTCAAGAGTTTTCCAATTACCTTACAAGGGAAGACAATCAACGTAGAAGTAAAAGTGGTTGACGCCAAGATTAAATACAATCTTCTTCTTGACCGCAGTTGGACTCACGCCATGCTATGTGTACCATCCACCCTCTTCCGGCTTCTCAAGTTCCCTCATGAGGGAAAAATCGTTACTGTGCATCAGTTGTCTTTCTTCACCTCATCCTCCGAGAACAACGTTCCTTACGTGGATCAGATCCCCAATCCCCCTGACAGTGTAGGACCTGGTCTCTTCAAGGACCCCATCCTCATGGGTATTTTTCCCGTGCCACCACCGCACACCGTTAAAGTTAATATGATCTCTAGGTCTGACGACCCATGGATCATCCCTTCACCTAAACAGGCAACTGATTTTGGATAATCTATGCCCTTAACTCCAATTGAGATTAATTACTATGAAATTGTTGCCGCATCTGATCCTCCTCCTCCTCAACATGCTCCTTCGAGAATGGCTTTAGATATCTATTCTCAATCCCCTTGGCTCAGCGAGGCCGACTCATATGATCCTCTAAAAGAGATCTTCCCTTATGATGAAGCCATTTTCGAAACAATGACTCTTGAGTTGCTGCCTTGGAGCGATGGACATCATCGTTCCTCCTTTATGCCCAGCCTGGGGGCAATGTCTGATTGTATAGAGCATGATGTATCTGGTCATCCCCCTCCCAAGCCTCCTCCGTTGAGTTCATCAGAGCATAGTTCCTCTTCTTGTGTCAAGCTCCTAAAACAATGAAACAAGCTGCTACGAGGATAGTTCTTTTAAGTATGTCAACCTCGTTAAAATAATGAAACACGAGGCCGTTCAATTCGACTTTTTTTTCAAATCTCTTGTGTTTTGAACCTTCACTCTATTTCCTATGGACTGAAGCTTGGGGGGGCATGTACCTCGAATTGAGACACCATGTCGAGGGCATGCCTGTATTCCTCCATTTAAAGCATAGTTTGTGTTTTAAGCTTGCATAAAAATAAAACTCATTTTCAAGCATAGTTTGCATGTATGCTTTTAAGCTTGCGTACAAATAAAATGTGTGATTAGATACATTTGGTGAACTTTTTCATTGGGTCGTTTGTTATGCAACTGATAGATAACATTGTATTAGACATTTGCATGGAATATAAAAAACATCATCACATGTAAAAAGATCCATCCAGAAATAGATATATAGATATATATGTCGAATAGTTTGCAGTTTGTGTACATCACATAAAATCAAAAAATACACATGTCTGTCTAATAATAGCCGGAGACAACATGTCTCTCAAAAAATATGCATATAAGAAGCCCTATATGACTAATCAGCATGGTGCTCGTGGTAACATGCCACTACGCGCACCAATTGCCTCAACAGTCGGTAAAGGCGACTAGGCAGCCCCACAGTGTGCCACTGGTAAGCCAATGGGACATCTGCCAGCCATGCATAGTCTAGGATTTCCCAGGCAATGCCCTCCAGGTTCTGGATCAGCTCGCTGCCTTCGCCACCCTCAGCTTGAGGGTCATGCATGAGAGGGGTCCTCCGTTCAATGGGCGATATGCCCGTGGGCCTCTCTGGGCCAACATCTGCGTACACATAAAACTGTTGTTAGAATAGACATGTATCACAAAAAAAAAAAAAAAAAATCAAAAAGAGTCATACCCAGCTCCTCGTCCCAGTCCTCCCCCTCCGGGAGCGGAATATCTGGGTCTCCCGTGAAATCGGTCCCAGCATAGGGCCAATCCTCAACTACGATCAGTTGACACCGTAACCATGCAAAGAAATCAGGCCTCCAGGACATTTGCTGGCCCCCTCCTGACCTGGGCATAAGTGTTGTCCAGCGAGCCATCCTCGGCTCCCTCGGTGTCGGCTCGGCAAATATTGCCCCTTGGCCCTGAAAAATGGGTAGTCGTTCCAAGATGAACGACACCAGAATGGAATCGTATCCAAACTGTTTCAGTTTGGCTTTCTTACATTTTTTTAGCTGCCTTTTGATGTTGGTTGTCACTGCGGTGGCCCAGTCGAACCATGTAGGATTCATGCATTCGGAAGCTAGTAGGAGCTGCACTTTTGTTGCCTCATGCGGGGCCTGTGATCCTGCAGCCCATGTAATGGTATGAAGCACTACTCTAAGTTCCAGATTGTGGACAGTGTGGATGTCTACTTTCCCACTACCTGATCTTATTTGTGCCCCTGGGCACACTCTTGCCATTACCATATCCATTTTCTCCCCAGAAGATCCGCTACTCATCATGATTGGCACTGGGCCTCTGTGTGACAGTCTGGTTATGAAATAAACATCAAGGACCTCAAGGGCTAGTACTTGGTCTCGGAGTTTGAATACTTCCTCTTTCTCATCCCATATGCTAACCAAATACTGCAATAGCTCACGTTGAGCTCTTAAACATGGTGTAAGGAAAAATTTCTTGAGGCCACAGTCTCGAAGGGTGTTCATGCAAGATTCATTTTCCATGGTCATTTCGTCCTCTTCCCCATGTTCCCTCTCCTTCCATTCAATCACCATTGTGCCTGAATATCTGCACCAACATGGTCAAAAATGCCTTATTAGGTCTTTGTTACACTTAAAAATTCATTTGAATGGCTCACTTTTTCGTAAATCAACGCGGAAATTTGAGTTGCGCCATTGGCGCGATTGCTTTGCTGACAGTCGCACCAACTTGCACAACCCCTTTGCATAAAAGATCCAACTAGCGCGGGTCCATGCCCGATACCCACGCCAATTGGCGGAGCCCTAAATTTGCAAAGGGTCTCCTCCAGAGGTCGAATACACAATGGAAACTTACAAAAAATGGATCAAAACAAAGCTAAGGGGAGCGCCTCTTACCTGTAACGAACAAGAACCCGGATGATGTACTAGATTGATCGCAATCACTGTCGCAAGTTCGCACACCCAAAGCTCACTGTTGCTCTCCAATGAGGTAAAAAGTAAAAGTAAATATGTTTTTACCATTTGTGGCATATTTATAACTTTTGAAGTCAAAATTAGGTTTTGAAAGTCATTTTTCTCAATATTTTAATATATTTTGTCGAAAAATGGATTTTACACTCGCTTTTATGTGTAGCAATAGGTTTTTACGCGACTTGGAAAATGATACGAGTTGTATTTTATACTTTTTCGGACTCGGTAAAAACACGAAAAAGTCATTTTGGAGTCATCTTTCAGCGCTTTTCTGACTCTCTAAATATGAAAAGATTGTCTAGCCCCTTGTCATTTTGATCTTGTTAAAGTGGCTACGAATCGACATCTACCCAGTATACGTTTACCCCTTTTTCGGGCTAGGATAGATTATTTACGAAAAAGGAATACCCTAGCCTATCGCAACTAGGAGGTTTTCTCAGACATAGTTTTCTACCTTTTCGGATCTGAGAAACTATTTACGAAAAGTGACCATCGGAGTTTACTTTTCTTTTGTCTTTTCAAACTCTCTAAACATGAAAAGATGTCGAGTTCTTCCTTTGTCAAACTCGTTAAACCCTGATGACATTGGATCCAGTCGTAATGACAATATTCGAGTTCCTCCTTCCTAGGGCTCGTTAAATGTACTAGGATGGATTCGTCCGAAGGACGGACTTATATTACAAGCATATGCTATCCCCTTCAATCTTGTTTTTAAAAATAATTGGGGTACTTGCCAGAAATGGTGGGGAAAATGGAACCAGTATCATCATCGTATCGGCAGTATGTCGCTCTTGAACATGGCACTTGTCTGCATTCATGTCGGGTTGGGGAAATCTCACCTCATTCTCTGTTTTCCTCCATTGGTTTGGATAATCCATTTTGACCTCTCATCTTCTCTTTGCCTCGTCATCATGACCTCTAATCTTTTGATGTCAAAATACTGCCAAATCCACTATCGTGCTGCCGGTATGTTCAAGAGAAGTTGAACTCTACAAAATTTTCAACCCTCCTCTGATTCTCATATGATCCTGATTCACAAAACCTTATGTTTTTCTGTCTCACATCGATAATATGGGAAACACTATGGCCCACCTTCGATCAAGGTCACTTCCTGTCGACTTCAGCTCATTATCCAGGAAGATGATCTAGAGACTCCCTTCTGGTACCTTGGAGCCTGCATGCCTCAATGGTAGGTTTCTTCACATTCGACGCAAGGTTTTCATCATTGGCCTTCGATCGGATGATTCTATGGATGTTCGACGTCAGCTCATTGTTCATATTCTGTGGATTGTACCTATATTACCTTGAGGGCCATTGTCATTATTGGTGGTTCCTCTCGTGTCTGTTAACAGCTTTCATCATTGGCTGGTAATCAGACGATGTTCTTGCATGTTCAACTCCAGCTCACTTATTCGCATGCTTGAACTTGTACTTTGTTCAGGTCAAGATGGAGCTCAAGACCTTGGATTTTTTCTGCTACAATCCAGGCTGAGATTTTGTGGATTATTACGATTGGTTACATGACTCATTCATTGGATGGCTGCGACCATACCTGAGTTTATTTATCAATCCTTACTGTATGGTTGTGTCCATGACTTAGATCTTGATTCTTATATGCTCTGTTATGGATGGCTACACCCATACCACATATATCGTGTATTTGAGATATCAGTTGTACTTCTCTACGCAGGTTTTCCGACGGCAGTGTTTTCAGTTGGACACGTTCTCGTAAAGCATTTCACCCCTCTCTCTCTCTCTCTCGGGCCTCATGCTTTAGGGGGCATCTGTTACATAGCAATTTGTCACCGTCCCTGCAATTCCCCATCCCACACATTGCAGGGCTTATTCCATGACTTGTCAGTAGTGACATGACCTGAAACCACTTTCATGGCATCCCCCTAGACAAGGACATTCATTCCCCTTAAGACAATTCCTTGTGAAAAACCCTAAAAATATCCTTTTTTTCCTTGGCGCGACTATCTAGTTCACTACTCACGCCAATGGGGAAGATCCTCCAAAGAGGGCACGCTAGCTGGCACACTGTCTCAGTGTTGTACCCACACCAGGCTTATTAAGGGGTGTTTTTTAAAAATAAATGGCGGAAGATTGACTCCAACCAATTCCTGAACTGGTCTCTAAATTGAGTTGGGAGGTTTGGCTCTGGATCTCCATGTAGAGGAAGTGGTTTTCCACCTCTCATGGAAGCTTCCTTGAGGATAGGGCCAATCCCATGACTATAGGGATCCAAACTCCCCTTCCACCATCTATATAAGCTTGCCATTTTCATTTTGCAAGCTAGCCTTCAAGAGCCTTCAAGAGCCTTCAATAGCCTAGAGAATGCTGCAAGAGCCTTGATATTCCTCATAGAGCCAAATCAGTAGCAAGGAGATTATTGTCAAGACAACCGAAGAGAGAGGCTTGTCCCATTCCCGACGAGCTTTACCGAGACGTATTCCTCTGTCGACCCGCCGAAGGAAGATTCAGCGTCAGAGCCAGGTTGTATCTTTATTTGTATTGATTAATGATAAGAGACTTTGGTTATGGTTCCACTCGTGTTGTTCATACATTGTGATCATGAGTTGTGTCTTCTATGACTGATACATAATTGCATATATTGGGTTTTACGCTTGTGTTTTTCGTGTTTCTTGTATTTGTAGGTGTTTGATCGTGACAAGCGAGAGAATTATGATCTGCCGAAACGAGGAAACGAGAGCACTATCTTCTCTGCAAACAACAGCGTTGGACTTAAGGTAGGCCTTTCTCGCAATTTGGTCTATTGAAATTAGGAACTTGTGTCTTAGCATGATACGATTGTTTCTAGACCCGATCTGGGCTAGTAGGGATCGCCTTTGTTCGCAGAGGGGATTTACCTCTAAAACAAGGAGGTCTAGGCCTTCATGATCTGTATGTTTTAAATCAATTCATGGGGGCTAAAATATGGTGGAGATGGATTCAAGGAGGTCAAGACCTCTGGAAATGTATATGGGATGCCACAATCAGTAACAGGAAAACTAAAAATCGATATTGTACCAAAAGGTTCTACAATCTAGAATATTGCAGCAAAAAATAGACATCTTATCTGTCAATATATTTTTTGGGAGGTAAGGGAAGGAAGATCAGCACTTTTTTGGGAAGATTCGTGTCAAAAAAGAGAAAAACTATTCAGCTGGATAGACTTAGGAAAAATATTCCTATTCACAAACACTCCAAATAATAGATTAATCAATAACTATTGGTGTTAGCAAAAAAATAACCAATGGAGAATATGGTTAGAGAAAATTCATTGGCCAGATGTACTGGAAACGAGGCAATGGAACAATCCTGAAAAAGAATTGAGCACAAGGAGAATAGTATCGGCAACAGGCAAGGATATACTTAGATGGGGATATCAAAGTAAAGGCATGTTTACAATAAAAGAGGGTTATAAGATTCATGCTAATAATACTAATAACAATGGCAGAACTATATGGAAAAAAATATGGGGTACCAATCACTGGCCAAAAGTGGAGGGTTTCCTCTGGTTGATAACTCACAAGAAAATTCTAACTTGGGACTAGTTGCAAAAGTGTGGAATGTACGGACCTTCAATCTGTTACATCTGTAGGAAAACAAATGAATCAATAGAACACCTTATAAACAGCTGTGAAATAGTGAAGATAATGTGGAATAATATTGAAAGGACATTTATGCAAATGGATAGAGATAACACAAACATAAATATAACAATAATTCAGTGGCAGAAGGGAGGATTCAAAAGTGAAGTTTTGAACAGAGCATGGAGACTATTTCCTCGGTTTCTATTATGGGGGATTTGGAAAGAAAGGAATCACAAAATATTCAAAGGAGAGTTCAATAACAATGATCAAATCTGGCAGAACATGGTTGATAATATTCGTGAAACAATTCTGGCAAATAATTGGACAGAGGATGAGTGGAAGATGGAAGGTATAGAAACCCAAATTATGGCTAATCTAAACTTAAAACCCCAAATTCTATGAATCAATATTTGGAAATTCGGACCCCCAAGAAGAACTGAACATGATAGATGGTAGTTACCACAGAATGGATTCATTAAACTAAATTATGATGGAGCATCAAAATGAAATCCAGGTCAGGCAGGAGCTAGAGGGATATTTAGAAACTCCAAAGCGGGAGCCTGTAGAGGTTTTGCAATGGATATAGGACATGCAACCAATAATGAAGCTGAGCTGTCAGTAGTCAAACAAGGTTTAATAATAGCAAAAAGAGAAAATTATCAATGTCTTATTGTTGAAGGAGATTCAGCAATGGTCACAAGAGTATTAAAGAAAATACAGCGAGGATCATCCTGAGAAAATATCAGTAAAATTTGGAGGACAACGAATCTGATTAAAGAAATAGGATCTTTCATTTAGGAAATATAGTATATGATACCTTTACATGTTCGTAAAACAGGAAATGAGGTAACATATTACTTGGGAAATTGGGGGAGTCGCAATGTTGGAAGCCAACTAGATGTATTGCCGACAGACAGAACTTGGGATATTGAACTACGTTCTCTCCAGATCATTATTGACAGAGATCTTATGGGCAATGAGATCCCTGATCGAGGTGCACTAAGACTGATGACACCACCCAAAACATAAGCCAAGTGGCGAAAGAGTACCATGTGCATTAAATATTAACGTTAAGCCGTCCATCAAACGATTATGGAGGCATGTGGAGGATATGGGAATGATTATAAATTTAGGAGGATAGCCTGTGCTGTCAGAAGCTTGGGGTAAAAGACATTCCTGGGCTGGATTCAAGAATTGTAATTCGGTTTGGAAAACAAACACTTACTCTATAAAAAACAGTGTATTACGACGAGTGGAGACTAGAGCTTCCATAATTCGTAGCAGGTTCGGTCTAGTGTTGGGGTATGTTCTTCTTTATATCAATCTTATGTCCTTTGTCATCATTTTTTATATGTATCAGGATAAGGAGGTATCTGCCTATAAAACTTGGCTCCTATTAATATTCTCTGTGTCCATACCTCCAGAGGCTATCGAGCCTTGCTTTAGGGATCCTTGTAATGCAGGGCAGACTTATCACTTTTCTTTGTTTCGTGTGAAGTGTTATTGCCATCTGTTCATGATTTATCTAGTTTTCTCCATAGGTTTCTGGCTGGTAAATTTGGGTTCTAAAAGTGGAAGACGGGAGAACCATTCTGTGTTGAGGTCTTTATTTTTCTATCATGCAACTTTGATTGATCCTCTTAGCAAGAGGCAGGGTTCTATGCTTCGAATTCAACATTCAAATGATCTCTAGTCCTGTCTTTTTACGGAAGCCTTGGTCGATAGGAGGCAGAGTATTTTGCTGTGGTTATGTCCAGGTTTTACTTTTTTTTTCCATCTGGCTTATATAGTAGCTCTCCTTCAGGGTTTTAGGCATAAACGTTACCTTTCTTATAAGCTTGGTTCTGATGTTCACTGCCATTTTCTTATTGTCTGGACTCTGCGTCATTTCTAGGTTTGAATTTATCTCCATGCTGATTTCAGGGGTGATAATATGTTTGGACTTCCGTTTCTATTAAGTCAAGAGGAGTATCATAAGCGTCCACAAGATTTTTTTGGTCAGAAGATAGGAAGCTTAATTTTTATACCTTTGTTCTTCCATCATACAGGCTCTTATTTTGTTAATTCACAGTTAATTTACAAAATTACACAACTCAAAAAAAATGGTAAAGAGACAAACGAGACAAAAAGGGACTCAAATTAAATAAAAGGGAAACAGAAGATGATAAAAGCTGAATTTGAGACCAGAAAGAGAGGCAGGAAGACAAATCAAGAGGTCTTAGTGAATCTCTCATCAGCATACTCCCTTGGCAATTTGTCTGAAGTCAGGAAGGTAATTCATGGTTGGGAAAGAGAAACTCAAAGCAATGAGGAAGACAATGAAGCAGAAGCGGAAATTCTGGACTTTATTTTAGATCCTGGGAATACTAGAGGTCGTCTTTCACTGTTCAATCAAACAGTCCATACTTATTGGATTATGAAGTGTCTTCTGGCTAAGGCTATCCAGAGTCTCTATCCACACAGTGAGAATCAAGAACAAAAAATGTTGGAATTGCTTCAGGATATTGATAATCAAATTCAACATATGAGGTGACTCAGTATCAAGTGACGGACTGTATTGGGAGAATTGAAGACCGTATTGGACGAATTGAGAAGCAGATTCAACAGATGCAGAAAGCAGACATGCCAGGCTCTATGGCGAAAGACCCGACTCCAATTGAATCATCAGATGGATAGAATTTCTGTTTAATCTTTACTTTTATATGCATAATTTTTTTTTGGACAATGCCTTGGTTTTAAGTTGCTACCTTGTAAATGGTTTAAATAGTGAACTAGCAAATGCGGTGAGTAGAAGAATGAAACATTTCCAATTTTGGTTGGCTTTTAATGCATTAAGGTGGCCAACAGACCTGGTTTCCTCGAGGCTGGTTGAGGTCACCAAAACACTATCTATTGTAACCTGCTTTAAAGAAGATAAATAGAAAATAGTAAGGTACTACCAAATTGACAAAAAAAAGAAAATGATTAATTGATAAAAAATAAAAGCGATTATTTAATTTATAATGTTTTAATAGCTATGATATTTTAATACAAAATTTTATAAGAATATGACTTTTTAATAAATATGTAGGACAAATAAATTTAATTTATAAATTAAATTAATCTTTTAATAAAAAAATTATATATATAAAATGTTTTTGATAATGAGTTGTAAAGTATTTTTATTTTTATTTTTAACATCATAATTTATTTTCCATAAAAGTTAAGTATAGTAATAATTTCCATAAACATTATTTATAATAATTTATTTCTTAGGAATATTAATTATATATTTAATTTTTTTTTATATTACAATGTATTTATATAACATTAATTATCATATTTTGGAAAATTCTATATTTAATATATCATTAAATGTTTGAAAGGTTAATACCAAAATAATATATTCAATAAAAAATAATCAAATTATATAAATAAAAAATGTATATATTTTTAATTTAAAAGAGTAAAACAAGTAGTAATGGGTGTACTATTAAGTGACTCTCTCATATAAAGGTCACCAGTTTGAAGTTCTATAGATAAAAATCTATTTATGTTAATGTAATCTTTCAAAAACTTAAAATACTTAACTATATATGTTAAAGTATTTTAAATTTTCAAGTGTCATGTATTTTTTAATCATATGAAAAACATAAATGATAAATGTATTTTTATTTATAAGATAAATAAAAATATGTTTTTAAGGAAGAAAGAAAAACCACATTAAATTTAATTAATAATTAATTTTATATAAAACTATTAATTAGTAATTGCACCATATGTTGCAAAAGAAACGTCGTAAGGCAATAGCATAGGAAAGAGTAGCCTATAAGAAATAAGAAGGCAATAGCATAGAAAAGAGTAGCCTAGAAGAAAGAAGATGTTGCAGAGAACAAGTCATCGTGAAGGAATGAAAGGAAATTTTTTCTTCCATAGAAGCAAGTCGTGGAGGTTTCAAAGATATTGATGATAAGAGCTATCAACCAAAAAAAAATTATAGATTTTGAAATAGGAAATTGGGGGTGAAAACATATATTAAACCAACATAATATGTTTACATAAATATAAATTTTGTTATAGATATTGAAATAGGAAATTGGGGGTGAAAATCCTTTGGTGATTAATAATCCAGCACGTAACTCAAATAAGATATTTTAAATACATTCAAGTACAATCTATCTAGCATAGATGTCAATAAAAAGAATTTTTATTAACGAAAATAGAGTTTACTTCAAATTCATCTACATATTTGAGCGGCAATTGCATGGTTATCAGAAATTGTATATGAAGAACAATAGTCTTGGTATACAAGAAAGTGAATATCATTTTAATATGGAGACATTTTTGGAAGGAGATATTGTTCTTTATGTTATGGTTTATTTTCTTAACTCCAAACTTGGTTGTTCTTTCTCTATATACATAAGAAAAAAAATACAAATTAAATTCACAAATTTAAGTTATAGTTTGATATTTCATAATTACAAATCTAGTTTCTTATTAACATATTTTACACATTCTAGGTTATTATAAATTGATCAAGAATATAGAATTATTAGGGTGGTGTTCTATGTGTACTAAAATTCCCATGAGGTCCATCACAATGTATGGGGTTCATTGCAACTTTGGATATATTCTGTGAGTTGTTGTAATTTTTTGCTCGTGGCTAGAACTTAGTTTTGGTTTTCACCTACTTATCATGATTCAAAACTTTGTTATCATCTTAGATACTTATAGCACTATATATATTATGTGAGTTAATGTGATGTTTTGTTTGTCACAATGATTCAAAAATCAGTTATTATATCACACTATTAACTTTCTTGTTGTTTGTTTTGTTTATCTTATTAGAATATTTTACACATGGTAGGTTATTCTAAATTATCCAGAGTTAGGGCATGTTAATTTCTCCCTTTATGTAAACCACATTCCACATGCATACCATGATTCAATACCATGGGTTGTTTTTATAGTTTAGTATTATTTTTATTTTTTATTTGAACTTGTTAAAATGTTCATTACAATATGTCAATATTTTTATTTAATTTACTTTTATTTTTATTTTTGTGTAATTTGATGAAGTCACCAAAACCTAAATTCAATCACTTATTATAAAAAAACTAACATTATAAAAAACATATATAAAACTTTAACTTGTGAATCTAATGGCCTAAAACATTTCAATCGTCTAACATTTGATCCAATGGCTCAGAGATTGACACAGTGGCACCTAGGGGAGTTGTTTTCAAATAAGAACGTCTTACGACGTAAATATAACTATATTGATATTTTTAACTATAAATTATAATTAATAAATAAGATTCCAAATTAATTTAGTCAAATTAAATTTAAAATATTTTAGTTGAATTACATAAAAAAAAAATGAAAGAATAATTTTTTTTTAAATATAAGTTTTTTTATTTTCTTAGATTACATTAATTTAAATGATATTACATATCACATTTTAATTAGTTATAAAGAAAATATTATAGAAATAATTAAAGTGAAAAGATTAAAAGTTTAAATGAATAATTAATATAATTGTGTGGAGAAACACTCTTTAGTAGCGTTAGAATTTCAAAATAGCCTCATCTAACTGTATTCTAGGGACGGGCATCCTTAGTCTCGAGTTTAATATAGTAGAGATGTTATAATATAATGCTTTGTTTAATATTTTAACTTGATCAGCCTACATAAAAATAAAATAATTATAATTATAATTATCAATAAAAAAAATTGAATTAGTAAATTACACAAAAAAACGCAAAATTAATAATTATATTGATAATTATAATTAATAATTAAACATGCCTAAATTTATCATCATTGTGAATTTATAATTTTGAATTATAATAATGGTCTTTGCAATTGTCTCTAAGTATGTATTTTATAATCATGCGTTCTTTATCCATAAAACTATAATATTTAAAAATAATTATAATTATTCTCTTTTATGAATATTTGCTTTTAATTATTTATAAATTCTTTAATTAAATATACTATTTTATTAATACATAAATTTTGCTATCAGTTTTATTGTTTCTCTCACTGGCTAAAGGATTAAGAAGACCGTTAACAAACGCTAAAATGCTTGGAGATCTTACGGGAGTTGTTGTAGCAAATGATTTAACCATTACTCACATTTTGTATATAAATGACATCTTGTTTTTCTGTAATGATTCTAAAAGAGATGATGGTTCCATTAACTTAGCACTAGCTTTATTTGAAAAAGATATAGGTATGATGATCAATCTTTAGAAATATACACTAGTTGAAGTTTGTTTATTCACAAATGAGCAAGTAAATACACAAAAATTATTCCCCTTTCACTATATAAATTTTTAAGAATATATCAAATATCTCGGTTTCCATATGAAGTCCCATGTTTATAGAAAGGGGGATTGCCTTTAGTTGTTTGCAAAAATTTAAAAGTGGCTTAAAGTATGGAGGTACAAATGGCTTTTCACGAGGAAGGTTTCTGCTCATCAAATCCATTTTCGAAGTCATTTTTTTTTTGGGATATATTTATCATGGATTTCAAAAGGGGCTCTCAATATAATCCATCAGTTTTGTTTCATGTTATTATGGAAAGGTTTAAAAGATGGTTAAGCATTTTTTTTTGGTAAAATGTGACAAAATCACTTTACTTAAGATGGGGAGATTTGGATTTTAAAAATTAGTTTTGTTTTTCTAAGGCATTAGTGGCAAAGGTAGGATGGAGGTTAATAAAAAAGGAAATTTTATCGACTGAAGTGGTCAACATGAAATGACTCAGTTGTATGGAAAACAATTTTGGCATCTTTTAATGTGAGAAATGATGGTTTTGCATGGAAGGTAGGATTTGGAGAAAAAGTGTTGGAATTGATCCTTGGGCAGGTTGTGGTGCAAACTACTTGTGGCTTCTAGAATTGGTGGAAATATTAAATGCAAATGTAAGGTATACCCTAAATCGGGTGGTTGATCCAGGAAGAGCTTCAATATTGGCTTAAGGTTGGGTAAGTGCATCACAATTAAATTTTTTAATAACTTACTCAGGTCAATGAAAGGACTATAGAAATGCTCTAAATATTTACCATGCCAAACTTAGTGTCAATGCAGACTGTTTGCACTAGATACACTCTCGTTTTGGGGAATATTCTCCTAAGATGGGTTACCTGTACAATATTGTTGATAGGGAGTCAGAGGATCTAAAATGCTGGTGGAGTAAAATATCGTGGTTGGGTTGCTCAGAAAAATAAAAGCTGTTTTTATGGTATATTCTTGAAAATAAGGCTCCTATAGGGAACACTTTCCAGGAGAGATGGTTTATGGGGTGAAGCTAGTGCACACTGTGTAAAAATGTTAAGGAGACAATATTTCATTTTTTCCTTGAATTCCCTTATGCTAATGTTGTGTGGAATATTGTAGGATTACATTTGTCTTTAGACACTAAGTGGAACGACCCCTCTTGCAAAGCAGCCTCGAAATCATGGTGGGATATTGCGACCCCAAAAAACCTCAGGAAACTTCCTCCAATTTTTCATTGGGGTATTTGGCTTGCAAGGAATAAGGACATCTTCCAATCAAATCCACAAACACTCAAAAAAGTGATAACTCGAATCATTGTTGTCTATGATTTAATCCTTGATGATGTTGTGTCCTTGAGACCTAGGAATATCGTCTTCGAAGAAGTGGACCAATATTTTCCCTTGGCATATTTTGATGGAGTGTCTCTTGGTGAAGGTGCATGTGGTTGATGTGCTATATTATACCCGACAGAAAACCATTCTTTTAAGCTTGAAAGTGTGGTCCACGGGTTCAAATAATTATGTTAAATTTTCTAGTCTAAAAGTCCTAATATTATTTTCCATATAAAATGGTTGTAAGTGGATCCATATTTTTGGTGACTCTTTTATTGTAATTAATTGCTACAATGAGGTTAATAGATGTCACATGCACGCACTGATAATAATGCTTGAAGAATATTTGAGTCTAAGGTATGTCTTTGATAAAATTTCATGTTGTCACGTCTATAAGGAAAGTAAGTCTATTGTTGATGCTCTTTCCAAGGCTTGTCCAAAACATGATATGGGGACTTTGAATATCCAGAGTAACTAGAAGAAACTACATATGAGTACTGCCATAGGCCTTTTATAGAAGATGAAATTTCCAAATTACTTTCATTTTGATTTTTTCTTCTGGGTCTAGGATCTCAATCATGGATCTGGGTCTAGCATCTCAAACATGAATGGATGATAGGTCATGATATGAGCTTTAAAACCTTGTTTTGTTTTTCGATGACAAACTAGTTCCCAATTATTTTTTTCGCCATATACAATGAACATGTATAAAAATATAATTTTCACTTTAATTAATGAAAATTAAGACTTTTCTTCATATATATATATATATAATATATATATATATATATATAATTGCAATAGTTTAATAAATAATCTAAAATAAAATAACATACTAGAAACCATTTATAATTTTATTTTTAAAATTTTCATCTCTTTTTATATATTTTAATAAGAAAAATAAAATCTTCTTCCAAATTATATATTCAAAATGAAAATAATTATTTAAGAAAAAAAATTATAAATAAAATAATTTTACAGTTCTTTTTAAAATTTAAATTTCTTCCCTATAAATAAAAATAATATATTTAAACAACTTCTCAATATCATTTTCTAATATATTTTTTTATTACCATTTATTTTACCTAATATATTTATTCCTATGACCAAAACTATTTAGTCTACTTCACACTAATTACAATACTGTACACATCCTCTTATTTTACTATTATATCTTGTATTGTACTACTATATTCAAGATAGGCATCATTTTAGCGTAGTATTGTTTTGCATTGTACTATAAAATCACAACTGTTACTGGTTTAGGAAATGTTTATAGTTTATAAGTGGTTTTCTTTTTTTTACTTTAATAGAGTAGTTACTGGTTTAGGAAATGTTTATAGTTTATAAGTGGTTTTCTTTTTTTTACTTTAATAGAGTATGTGCTGGTAGGGTCAGTATGAAAATTAATGAAATGTTTATAGTTTATGAGTGGTTTCCTTTTTTACTCTAATAAGTCATGTGATTGGAGGCTCACTATGAAAATTATTGAAAGTTTCAAAACCCTCACGGATCCAGTCTCTCTAGCTTTTAGTGAACGGGTTATATCATAATGTTTGACCTATCTAGTTGAAGAATGAATCATACACCTGTGAGTAATGGCATGAAGTGCAGCAACACTACCATTCGAGTTATTCTTCCTTCTTCCAAACTTTGCATTAAAGTTTAGTTTGAATTTTGTGAGGTTTCAAATTCGCCAGGAAAATAATGGAATATTTGGTAAGGTTTTGATAAAATGAATTGGAAGTTTTAAAAAATTTACATTATTAGTGTTTTAGAGTTTTTGATAGATGGTATTGAATCTATTTTCACCATTAAAAATTTAAGTAAATTTTTTATCAAATTTATTGAAAAAAATAAATTTTTTAATAGCAGTAAATCTATTTCCACCATTAAAAATATTAAAAATAATATTTGATGATACCTTCTATCAAATTTTTGAAATGAAAAAAAATAACGAAACCTATAGATTTTTTTTACTTCCAATAGTGCATTACAGCTCCGACAACTAGTGCTTGCTTAGCTCTTGGATCGGACGTCTCCTTGAAATTAACGCGTGTGGTATTTTTTTCCCAAAGCGTTAAACGCAAATAATATTCTTTATTAATAATTGGCAATGAATTTAAAGGGGCCTGGCTTACTGGTGCAATTGAAATCTATGAAATTAAGGTGTGTGTCATCTTTTTCTTCCGAGGATTAGATTCAGATGATATAGTCATTATGGATAAATCTACATTGTCCCTCTGAAATTAGCGGGTGTCATCTTTTTCTTGCGAGCATTAAATGCAAATAATAGTCCTTATTCTTAATTTGCAGTGGATGTAAACGGGGTTGCCGGTGCAATTGAAATGAAATCTACTTCATATTTACGCGGAAAGGCGTTCGTTGAATGTATGGTTCGTTGGAGTCAATGAGAGGGCTTTCTCATCGTCATCGTCCTTCCAGCCACTGAATGTATGGTTCGCTGGAGTCAATGAGAGGGCTTTTTCATCGTCATCGTCCTTCCAGCCACTGAAAATGTGCCATTTGCCGGCTGCTCCTCTTACCAGATGTGCCATTTGCCGGCTGCTCCTCTTACCAGCGCACAGCGCACAGGCGGCTGCTGCTCTTACCAGCGCACACTTTCAATTTACCTAGTTGTTTCACGATTTACTACCTCAGAATCGCACCTCGTTGTTTCAAGATTTACCAACTCACAGTTTTCCAGCTCGCACGATTTACCAGCTCAGAGTTGCACCGGTCACGAATGCTCTGTGGAAAGCAAGGTCCAGCATAAGAGTTGCACCCGTCACGAATGCTCTGTGGAACGCGAGGTCCAGCATATTCGAATGGCTGCTGGATTCGTCTGCGGATGCGCCCCCACAGAGCCAATTGCTATCCAAAATTGCGCCTCTCCACAATCCTCCGAGCATTCATCAATGGCTTCTAGCGAATCCCATGATAAAACTATCCCTGTAGTTTATACATTTACCTCGCCATTCGAAGAATCCCCACCGATAGACGCAGGGACATCCCTCCGCAAGCCTCTCAGCCTGTGGCCAGGAATGTATCACTCACCCGTCATGGCCACCGAGCCCGAGGCCAGGTCGACTGTGACTCTGCCCCCGGTCCCGGCCCCTGCTCCCGCACCCCCACTAGGGCAGGCGCAACTTGTCAAGCCCGGAATCGAAGTGAGTCCTCGAAAACCCGCCTTCAAGCTGCACGAAAGGCGTCAGAATTTGAGAAATCTGCAGATAGGTTTGGGGATCAATCCTCTCCGCCTCAATTTGAACGGAAGGATATCTCCTAGGGCGGTGCAGCCAGCTGAAATCCAGCTGAAATCCTGTCGCCCAGCATGCTCGATCTCCCATCACTCGTGCTCAGCCCAGTGACGCCTCTCGGCTCCGACCCCTTTGATTGCCCCTCCAATTCGACGTCGTGTGATGAATCTTTGATTTCACAGGAGGAGAGGGCCATTGCGGAGAAGGGATTCTATTTGCATCCCTCGCCTCTTCAAACGCCAAGGGAAAGGGAGACGGACCTGTTGCCCCTGTTTCCGCTGCACTCTCCCAGAGGCTCCAGCTCTTTGCTCTGAGTCTTCCTGCCCTAAGTGTTGGGAATCTCACCATTGATCTGTTTTCATTTTTTGGTTTAGGTTTTCTTGGCACAGGTGAAACGCGCGAGGAAGTCCCATTTTGTTCTGGAACGCACTGCGTTCTCCCATTTTGTTCCGCCGCAGGACAACGTTGCAGCTTTTGAAGTCGACATTCTTCCTTCTGTTAGCGAGCATGAAGCGTCCCGGGCGAAAGGCGGCCGAAGAAGGCCAGAAAAAGGGTCACTATCATCTCCTTAACTGGTCATCGTCTTTATTTTTCTTGATTTTCCAGATGGCAATGATTGGTCTGGTCTGTCAAGGCTGTGGAACACAGGCGTTTGTATTTGCTACTGCTTTTCTTTTGAATGGGGATAATGCTCTGGCATTGCAGGGCTGGGTTTTTTTTTTTTCTGAGTCTGTTTATGGCTTATGAATGGATGTGTTTATTCATTGAAATTTCAGGAAAAAGATGGGTTTATTGTAGCATATGAATGGGATGTATCCACGCATTGAAATTTTATATGTGCAGGTCCTATCCTTTTGGAGGATTATCACCTGGTGGAGAAGATTGCACAATTTGATAGGGAACGTGTGCCAGAGAGAGTTGTTCATGCTAGAGGAGCTAGTGCGAAGGGTTTAGAGGAGCTAGTGCGAAGGGTTTTTTTGAGGTGACCCATGACATTTCTCATCTTACTTGCGCCGATTTCCTTCGGGCCCCCGGCGTACAGACCCCACTGATCGTGCGTTTCTCAACTGTTATCCATGAGTGTGGGAGTCCTGAAACCCTTCGAGATCCTCGTGGGTTCGCTGTGAAATTCTACACCAGAGAGGTGAGTTTTGGATCTGATTTAGATGGCATCCTTCTTCTGGGTTCTTGGCATTTCTTAGGTTTGGTAGGTATGTCGGTTGATTTATATAAAACGTTGAATGCCTGTTGTAATCGTAAAATGTTTGTGGACAAATAATAATCTAAGAAAGAATCAGGGCAATTAATTAAAGAAAATTTTAATGGCACAGTAAATTTTGGATAAGTGTTGATGATTTTTACAAATATTTTAGGGGATGTTTGCAGAAATCTGCATGTTTTGTTTTGGAAAGTTTACTAAGGGAGACTATAGGGCATTATTACAACGAGTTGGATGTAATTTTTAGAGGGAGATTTTTCTTTTGTTCCGTATAATTCATTTTTTTTTTAAATTTTGTGGGAATGAAGTGTTTGCAAAAGATTATAGTTAATTGATAAATAACCAATTTGTAATTTTGGGACATTTGTATTGAGAAGCTAGATGATTTTTTCTTTGCTTTTACAAATTTTGATACTTATATTACTATAAGGGATGCAACTGTCATCTTTTTTAAGTAAGCCAAGTGTATGAAATATTGCTTTTACTTCTAGTTTTTCAAAATCTTTCGTCGGGGCAGTAGGCTTTAGAGCTCAAATTTGAAAATTTGGCCATTTTGTTTAGCCTGTATTTGCGCAATATCTTTAAACGTTCTGGTGCATCTCTCTTGACGAAAAAAGTAGAGAAGTGACCATCCTGACTACTTGCCAGACACTTTAGCCAGATTTTGGCAATACCCTGGGTTCCCAACAAGGGCAATGTGCCAGTCGACGACCTTCTATTTATCTTTAGACCTCCTTGGCAAAAGGTGCCTCCATTAAAAAACATGGCCAACAATCTTCTGGATTTCTGCAATAGCTACAATTTCGGTCTTCTAATACTCGTTTTATGTAGCTTCCCTGTAGTTGGGACTCGGGAGTGCCATTTACAGGTAAAAGCAGGTAAAAGCAGGTAAGGGGAACCCTGGTATGTAGGTAGTACCTTGTTAACCTGTAAAGAGGCCTTGTATCCGTCTTTAGACCTCCTTGGTAAAAGGTGCCTCCATAAAGAAAATGTGGCCAACGTCGTCTGGATTGATGCAATAGAATTTCGGTCTTTCAATACTGGTTTTAACTTTTATGAATCCTCTCTTTAGTTGGGAGCCCCATTTGCAGAATAAAGCAGGTACGGGGAACCCTGGTATCTAGGTAGTACCCTGCTATAAGTGACATTTATGTTTTTGACCATGAGGTTGCATCTTCTATTAAACCCTGTTTGAGAAGAATGTTTATGGATCATTTTCTTTTTGAAGTTTCTTGTCTTGTATGTTGCAATAGGCATTTGTGTTTTATGATCAAATTTGTTGGATTATTCGAGTAAATGTTTGACTATTTTTTAAAGTTCTTTCAAAGGATTATTCTGTAATTGATGCAACCACAATATTTTAGCATATAGCTCATGGGATTTTCATTCCTCTTGCAGGGGAACTTCGATCTTGTTGGAAATAATTTTCCTGTTTTCCTGTATTCTTTGTTTGAGATGGTATGAAGTTTCCAGACATGGTTCATGCATTGAAACCAAATCCCAAAAGTCACATTCAAGAAGACTGGAGGATTCTAGATTTCTTCTCTCACCACCCAGAGAGTTTGCATATGTTTTCCTTTCTCTTTGATGATCTTGGAATCCCATTAAACTACAGGCATATGGATGGGTCTGGTGTCCACACCTTCACCCTTGTTAACTAGGCTGGGAGGAAAACCTATGTGAAGTTTCATTGGAGACCTACTTGTGGAGTTAAGTGTCTATTGGATGATGAAGCTATTGTAGTTGGTGGGACAAACCACAGTCATGCAACCAAGGATCTCTATGATTCTATAGCAACAGGCAACTATCCTGAATGGAAACTTTTTATCCAGACAATGGATCCTCGGGATGAGGATAAATATGACTTTGATCCTTTAGATGTTACCAAAACTTGGCCCGAGGATCTCTTTCCTCTTCAACCTGTAGGACGCATGGTCTTGAACAAGAATATTGACAATTTCTTTGCTGAAAACGAGCAGCTTGCATTTTGTCCTGCTATTGTTGTTCCTGGTGTCTATTACACGCAGATAAGCTACTCCAAACAAGGGTATTCTCATACGCAGATACACAGAGGCATCGGCTTAGACCCAACTATTTGATGCTGCCAGCCAATGCACCCAAGTGTGCACATCACAATAATCATCACGAGGGATTCATGAATTTCATGCACAGGGATGAAGAGGTTGGAAATTTTTTTTTTTAATCTTTTTTTTTTTTTCAATACCTCTCCTTGTATGACTTGGACATATAGTCAATGTTCATGGAGAGATTTGGTTTTTACAAAACAATTGCTGGAATTACAGGTCAACTACTTTCCATCAAGGTTCGATCCAGTTCGTCATGCTGAGAGATTTCCTATTCCTTCCCATACTCATACTGGCAAGCGGGAGAAGGTAAGATCTCACCATCTCTCCAGATTCTGGTGATAGATCTGAGATTTTTACAATATTATGATACAACGACAGTTCGTTATTGCAGTATGTACTTGGCGGAGTAGCGTTTTTCTTGATAATTTTTATTTTTGAAAAAAATGTTTGTACTATTTTAGTTTGAAACTCAAAATAGTCTGTTTTTGGAGACTTAATTTTCATGCTTTTTGTTTTATTCTATAGTTCTCTTTGCGATTATGATGATAATGATTTAGATTATTGCTGTTTTTTCTTGGATTTGGATATATGGTCATGGTTGAAATTTGGATTTGGATTTGAATTTAGATTATTGATGTTTTTTCATGGATTTGGATATTTGGGTATTTTTTGGTTGAAATTGGCAGTGTGTGATAGAGAAGGAGAATAATTTCAAACAACCTGGAGAGCGATATCGTTCATTTGCACCAGATAGGTAGGTTGGCTTGATTTCTAGAAGTCAATTCATTGTTTTTGCTATATGGACAGAAATTACAGTGATGATTTTAAATTTCAGGCAAGAACGTTTTGTGAAGCGATGGGTGGCAGCTTTGTCAGATCCTAGGGTCACCCATGAAATTTGCAGTATTTGGATATCTTACTGGACACAGATTTGCCATTCAGACTTTCTATATTTCGTTTGAGCTACTATGATTGTGATCCTTTTTATACATCCGTTGGAATAACCTATTATTGATATTAATTATTAATCACATGGATTGGTGCAGTGTGACAAATCATTAGGTCAGAAGATTGCAGCTCGCCTTAACATGAAAGCAAATATGTAAGAAGTTCGAACTGCAGCATGCAATGTGGGATATGGCATTTTATAATAGGACACTGCTGCTTGTTAATCTCTCTACATATACGAGGGGCAGGAGAAAAGGGGACTTTTCTCTCTGAAGATAAAACTGCTTTTAGTTTAGTACATAGTGCTAGTGGTTCATAAAATTGAAATTACAGCTGATGATTTATCAGTGATTGGACATCTATTAGGTCCAGGGGATAGATACATAGTTATAAACTTTGACAGGTCTATTTTCTATGATGTTTTGGTATCATAAATGATCGAATTGAATAAATTTTGCTGAGAAATGTTTATGAAAGAATATCATTTATCAACCTCTATTTAACAGGTAAAGAAATAATCTTGGATCATAGCTCCGGCAAAAAGATATTCTTTGACCAGAGCTCTTGGGAAACTACAGGTGATATTGGTGTAGACTTGTACCTTTTATTGTCATTTGGTTTTATGCCTTATCTCGATTCTCAAAGGTCAAAAGCTGTGTTCGAATATGAATGGGTGGGTGAGCCTTAGGGAAGTCGAGCGTCAAAATAAAGACTGATAATAGTACCTATTGCTGGAGGAAACATTCTCAGCCTCGTTTGTCTTGTTTTTTCCTCTGCATTGTGCAGATACCGTGATATTCAACCTTACTGACACCTTACTGGTATTAGATTACAGTCCTAATTCCATACTCAGGATTGGATTACCGAAAGAGGCATACAAATGGACAAAAAACCTAGCACAAAATCCTCCCCCGGACAGGGAGCTGCCGCCTCTTGGCCAACATTTTTTCAGTATCACAAAGGCTTCATGTGATACTTCCCATAAACCGATTTCTGTTTTAATTTCACTTATGCCCAATGAAGCTTCCCTCACTTTACCTTTCCATTTGACAGGTGGTCTTCTTCTCCTATCCTGATACTTGCAGTTGTGTGAATTTCTATTTTATATCAAACATCCAAGTTCCACTATCGTATTTGTTCACTTTGCATGAGTTGTGTTATTTTCATGGCCTTTTCATAGGGTTGTATGGTTTCACTTGCACCATCAGCACATTTCTATCATACCATTCTTCTAGACTGGAGAGATTTAGTGATGTGTTTTAATGGTAGTTGATCATGAAACTATATTGTTTGAACATGGAAAGCTTCAGTGACGTGATTGTTTTCATGGGCAGCTGATCATGAAAAGACATTGGACATTGTTGGATCTTAGAGCAATCGTTCAATATTTGTTTCTAGTCGATATTACCATGAACTAAGAACATACCATGGTACACATAATTGCCAATCCTCAACTTTATCCGGTGGGGAAATAGTGAGATAGATGTTACCATCTTGAGATGGATAGTACTAAATAAGATTCATATCATAATGTGTATTGTGATCAAGGCCATTTTCCCACATATGATCAAGGAAATGTTTTCTGAATTTTGAAAATGTTGCAATTTCTTATATTAAGATGATTTTTCTAATATATGAATAGCGAAATCCGTATTTATTTTAATATTTAAGTGGGTATTTTAAATATTTTTTTAATTCATTAATAAGGAAACGTGTTTTGAATTTTTCACTGAAATCTCAGTTAGGTTGTTTTTTTTGGGGGTTTTAAATATTTTTTTTTTAATTCATAAATAACGAAATGTGTATTTTGAATTTTTCATTTTGTGTGATTAGAATAGTTTAAGGTTTTGAATATATATATATATATATATATATATATATATATATCTAACAATTTAACTTTTTGGAAGTTATTTCTAAGATTTTTTTCTTATTTTAATTTTTTTTTATTATAACATTTTGGAAGTTATTTTAAAGATTTTTTTCTTATTTTAATTTCTTTTACTAGTAAAAAAAATCAATTTGCTCAAGCTATCTCAATTATTATAATTAACTTGAATTGTGTTAAGTTTATTATTAGCCCAATAATATCAATTAACCACAGTTATTCTAATTTGACCATTTATCCTCAATTATCTCAATTTTCCAATTAGTCTAATTGGTTGCAATCAGCTCAATCCAATAAATATGATATTCCTAGTTAGGTCATTTGCTCTAATTATATGATTGGACCATTTAACTCTTCAGTACGCTTCCCTTAGCGCAGTTCTCTTCACCCGTTTCCTGCACAAAATGGGTAACCCAACGAACTGTGTGTTGAAGTCTCGCTGCAGTCCTCCCCTATGTTGGTCTTTAACATGAATTGTATTCCATTCTGGCTTTAAAACCCTCCAACATACATTCAACGTACAACTCAACGCTAGTTCCCATTTCTGTCTCAATCCTTCTCTTCGGCTTCAGGAATTCGAGCACACCCAAGGTTCGACCTGAAGAGATTTGCACTATAACAAAATTACAATACAACTGCCCCTCCGTTTAAGTGGGGATTTAGCAAACCCTGGAATTTACCAACTCCTCCTATCCACTGAAACTTCTGATTCATTAGAGAAGCTTATCGTGAAAGACATTCATCGCACCTTGCCCTCCCAAAAATTATTTCACCTGATAGACGGGCCCGGACAGAAATCTTTGCACAATTTGTTAAAGGCCTACTTTGTGTATGACAGGGATGTGGGGTATACACAGGGGATGAATTTCATAGTAGGCATGATTCTGCTTCACATGAATGAGGAGGAAGAGGCGCTTTGGGTAATGGCGGCTCTGCTCAAGGGCGCTGTGATTATGTCAATGCGACGTTCATATTTGGAAGGCCTGCCTCTGTTACACCAATATCTGTTTGAGTTTGAAGTTCTTGTGAATGAAGCGCTGCTTGAGCTAGGTAGGCATTTTCAGAACCAAATTCTCACGCCCTGCATGTATGCTAGCGGGTGGTTTATGATGGAGAGTTTCATAAACTCTTAGATCAGACTGTCCATATTAGTTTTGGATTAGACTATCTATTTTTCTTTTGATGATGAATTATGTAGGGTGATTTTCAATGGATAAACCTAATAATTTAGTTTTCATAATAAATTATATTGGATGGTTTTAAACTCAATAATTTTGAATGTCGTTTTTATTGAAACTTTCTTGAAATAATATGAATCACATAGCCTTCAATTCAAAAATCTATTTTCCACACTCAAGGGTTTGCATTGTACTTTTACATGGGACGTTTGAAATTGAAATTGCAGGGTATACCGTCATTTGTAGAATCGATCACCAAACAGCGCTCTATAGACTTACTGCGCTTCTACAATATGGGTTTTCGAACGTTTGCAGTAACAGATATGGGGCCGTCGGGGTGCTTGCCAGTTATAATAGCAAAGAATTCTTATTATGACCTTGCCAAACCATTTGCAGAATTGAGTCTAGCTACTTTGCTTCAAGCCCTGATACAGCTGTGCTATTTTTTCTTATTAATGCTTCAAATGGTAATTAGAAATATGCCTTCTGAAATTTGTGAAGTCAGTCGGTTTCACTTGTTAAGGGTTTCGTTTGTCAAAATTCTATTGCTTGCATCTTACATTCATGTAATGCACGAGTAATGATCCTTGATAAGGTTTCTTTTATGAACCAACTTGGGGTGTCAAATTTGTATTTGTGTATTCTAACCAACCAGCTGCCATTTCTTACTTTCTTGTTGATTCTTACTATGCATGCAATGGTCCCTACCCATCATTACCATTGAAATTTGAATGTTTTTACTGTACATTCCATTGCTATGTTACCAAAGACGGCATGATAGTGAATCTAGTTGATTTCAATCCCTGGAGGCCATTTATTCTTCCTCCTCTGTTCGAGAAGAATTAACTCAAAATCTACATGTTTTGCCCCCCTTACATCATTGGGAGGTCTCCTTTTGGCGTTCCTTTGCACCTCCCGGTGCAATTGCTAGTTTAAATTATTTGAAGTTATATGTGAAAGGACGAGTTTCTCATTCGTTGCCATTCATTATAATAATTAATTTTATTAATATATTATTGGAAAATTTAAAATTTAATTTAAATAAAACAAATAAATGATCATTTTGTAATAATTCATTTTAACATTCTAAAATTTATTTGTTAAAAATAGGTTTGTTTGTCTTAGGCACCCTACTCCTAAATGGGTTTTAAATCTCAAAACTTTTGAAAATAATTTACTCTTTTAATTTTAAATAAATAAATGAAAAATATTATCACACAATTTAATTTAAAGAGTTTATAAATTAGTTGGGAAAAGAATGGAAATTCTTGCCAGATTATAATAAAATTTGACAAAAAATTTCAAAATATGGGTTTTAACTGTCAAACTTCAATATTTTGAATGCTTCATGATTTTTGATGATGCTGAATCTCTTTCTACTATTAAAAAAAAAAATGAATTAAATACTTCATCATTCTGATTTTTTGAAATGTCTTATCACATTCTTACCTTGTTAACAAAATAAAAATGATTAAAATAAACATTATCATATAAATTAAATTTAAAATATATAATTATATTGGTTATTATGGATATTCAAGTTTTTGTTACATACATAAATTAAAAAACATTAATTAATTATTTTTGAATAATTAATTACTTTTTTAACATTAATTAATTGCCGTTTGTTCTCTGTTTAGATTTTTAAAACGATCACCAAGTTTTTATCGAATAAAAGGTATATTTGTATATTTGAATGCAAATCATATATACATGCATTATTGAATGTCTCACTATCTCTATTAATATGAGGTTGGGAGGTTTGGATTCTTGAGTAAAACCTAAAACTTGATTTCTTATTTAAATTTTGAATTATATAAGAGAGTGGATTATGAATTTGTGAGCAAATTTTTTATTTATTTTTTCTTTCTAATTTGAAAATGTATAGATACTTAATTATTGTTAATTAGTAAATATTGGAGATAATGTTTTCATTGAGTTTAGAATTTGATTGAAATTTTGTTGAGAGAATATCTCAATCTCCATATCCATGTTTGGAATTAGTTAGATCTGAAGTCAATTATATAAATATATGTAATGTAATTGAATAAAATTTACAGTATACTAATATTATTTTTTGTGTATTATGTTTCTAATTTCAATTTCTAATTTGGTATCAGAACTCCTATTGACTTAGAGAAAGGTCACGAAGATGAAAGGGATGTGTGTTGGAATTTCTCAATATTACAATAGAAATTCCCCTTCTTTAACACAGAGAAATACAAACAGATTTCACTCACAGGAGACAGAGTTCAACACTAAAAAAATCTATTTCATTCACTGTAAAAAATCTATTACAATAAAAAAAACTTCTTCCTCTAAGAGGGATTACAAAATGCTGCACTGTTACAAGACACAGTGCCAAGAAAAACTCTTCTTTGTCTCACACAGAAAATACTCTGTCTCTAAAACACTCTGTTGTATTTTTTTTTTTACTTTCGCACTGCTGTGCATACACTCGTTTCACACTCTGCTGTATGTAAAAACTTAAAACTTACAATCTGTCTTTTTCCCTTTTATACACACTGCTGTGTAAAAATAAAAATTACATTCACGGCCCCCTTTTTTGTTTTCTCTTTCGGGCCTTTTAAACTTTCCAGAACATAAACATTTTAAAAAAAATGAAACACTACTTATGTATATTATAAATATTAAAAACATTTATAATATATATATTACAATGCATATATATATTAACCTTGGTAAAAATAACTTTGCCGTGACTTTTAATTAAAACATGTTTAAAAAAAACTTTTACCCAAGGTTTAAAAACTTTATGAAATCTTTAGGGACTTCAAAAAGTAAATCAAACTCTATTGCAAAGGATCTTCGCGTTCCAAATTGGGATGTTGACGTAGGCCCAAAGTGTTATGCGAATTCCAAATTAAATCCACCTTATAAAATTCGGGTCCTGTTTTTGTGTTTTTGGATTTCCTCCAAATTCACGCGATCCAATATATTTACTCCACGTGGCCCTTCCAATCTGGCGGTAAATTTCCTCTGGTGTTAAATTTGTTTGGTGAAGATTTTAACGCTGGTGGGTGAATCGTTAATTGCAGAGGAGACTGGTTGCGTGGAGATAAAATGTGGAGATTTCTTGCTGCTGTCGCTGTCCTTTGAATTTCCATCAGCAATTAATCTTGTTGTCTTGCCAATCCCATCTTCGTTGAATTTGGTTGTCCTGCTGCTGTGTGTAGAAGTTGGAATTAAATTCCAACACTCCCCCTTAATTTCAACTGCTGGGTTATCAGTCATACCCAAACATTTCCTTAAAAACTCAAATGTCTTCTGCCCCAATGGTTTTGTCAAGATATCTGCATATTTCTCCTCCGTTTTACAATGTTGTAAAACAATTTCTCCATTGTTCACCAATTCTCTGATATAATGAAACTTTGTATCTATGTGTTTTGTTCTTTTATGAAACACATAATTCTTTGACAATGCAATAGCTGAGCTATTGTCACAATAAATCACTGTGTCTTTTATCTGTTCTTGGCATAAACTTCTCAACATTCTCCTCATCCAAATTTCTTGACACGCTGCTGCTGTAGCTGCCACATACTCTGCCTCTGCTGTAGACAATGCCACAATTGGTTGTTTCTTAGAAGCCCATGAAATGGCTCCTGAACCCATATGAAAAACATAACCAGAAGTGCTCTTCCGATCATCTACACTTCCAGCGCAATCACTGTCAGTGTATCCAACTAATTCTGAATTTTCTGAAGCAGTATATAAAATACCAAATCTTTTAGTTCCTTTAACATACCTCAGAATCCTCTTTGTTGCTTGCCAATGTACTTCTTTTGGCTTCTCCATAAATCTGGAAATTAAACTAACAGCATGCATAATATCCGGCCTAGTTGCAGCCAAGTAAATTAGGATGCCAACTATGCTTTTATACAAACTTGGATCAAAATCCTTGTTGTTGTCATCTTTACTCAACTTAAATCCCATTAATGTGGGAGTAATTGCAACGTTGCACTCCTGCATATTAAATCTTTCTAAAACTTGATTCACATACTTTGCTTGAGATATAAAAATCCCTTTTTCATTTTGTTCCACTTCTATTCCTAAGAAGTATCTCAAGAAACCCATGTCAGTCATTTCAAATTCATCCTTCATGACTATTTTAAAATTTTCACTGAGATAATCATCATTGCCAGTGAATATTACATCATCAACATATAACACAAAAATGAGCATTCTACCATCCTTTTCTTTGATGTACAATGTGGGTTCTCCATCACATTTCTCAAACCCATTTTCCAGTAGGTAGGATTCTATCCTACTGTACCATGCTCTTGGTGCTTGTTTCAGCCCATAAAGATCTTTCTTCAATTTGCAGACTTTATGCTCTTGGTCTTTCTTCTCATATCCGAGAGGTTGTTCCACATATACCTCTTCCATTAAAAATCCATTTAAAAATGCAGATTTTACATCCATCTGGTATACTTTCCATTTGTTTTGTGCTGCTATGGACAACACTGCTCTTACTGTCTCCATTCTTGCAACCGGTGCAAAATTTTCTTCATAATAAATCCCTTGCTTCTGCTTATATCCGTTGACAACAAGTCTAGCCTTGTGTCTTTCTATTTTTCCTTCAGCATTGCTTTTGGTCTTATAGATCCATTTAACTCCAATGACTTCTTTACCTTCTGGGAGATCAACCAGCTCCCATGTTATGTTCTTCTCTATGGCCTTTATTTCATCATCCATAGCTTCTATCCATTTTCTATCTTTAATAGCTTCTTCAAAATGAATGGGATTATCAACTTGACAATACAAAGCAAATAAGGAATTCATACCTTCATTTGTTGCTCCTTGCTCATAAATTTCTCTAATTCTTCTGAACCTTGTTCCACTTTCACTTGGTGTAGACGTGCTTGATGAAGCACTCAAGTCTGCTCCATGTGGTGTGCTTGGTGATGCACTCCCACTTCTTATCAAGGGTGTTCTCGCTGCCACTTGAGGCGTCCCTTGCTGTCCTTGCGTTTGAGGAGGTTGTGCTACGGATGGGTTGCCAATTTCAACCACATCTCTCTCATCTTCATCATGTGATAAACAACTTTTAACATTGATTGTTTTCTCAATGCTTCCATCCCATGCTTTCTCTTCAATAAATTGCACATCTCTGCTTATCACAAACTTCTTTGTGGATGGGTTATACAATCTGTATCCTTTGGAATCTTCACAGTATCCAAGGAAAATGCACTTCTCCCCCTTACTATCCAATTTCTTCCTCAACTTGTCAGGAATGTGTGCATATGCCACACATCCAAAAACTCTCATGTGGGTGACTCCTTCTTTTCTGCCACTCCACGCTTCTTCTGGAACTTTGTTCATCACTGCTTTTGTAGGGCATCTATTCAAAATATACACAGCACAGTTTGCTGCTTCTGCCCAATACTCATTCGACAAGTGTTTTTCCTTTAGCATACTTCTCACCATTTCCATTATGGTTCGATTCTTCCTTTCAGCAAATCCATTATGTTGCGGTGTGTACCTTGTGGTAAACTGCTTGTGTATGTCGTTCTCTCTGCAAAAACGCATAAATTCCTTTGAGATATATTCTCCTCCTCTATCAGTTCTGAGAGCTTTAATATACTGCCCACTCTGTTTTTCTACAAGAGCTTTAAAGTGGAAAAATTTCTGAAAGACTTCACTCTTATATTTTGGGAAATAAACCCACACTTTTCTTGTGAAATCATCTATGAAGGTCAGCATGTAGTTGTTGCCTGAAACTGATGTTGTTTGCATCGGCCCACATAAGTCTGAGTGAATGATCTCTCAGGGTGCTTTTGCCCTTATGCTTTTCCATGAAGGAAAATTTTCTCTGTGTTGCTTTCCCAGAATGCAGCCTTCACATAGGCTGTCAGGCTTCTCAATCAATGGAAAACCTCTTACCATTCCTTTTCTGTGCAACAAATTTAATCCTCCGAAATTGAGATGTCCAAATCTCAGGTGCCATAACCAATTTTCATCTTTCGCTTCCTTCTGAAAGGCTTCTTGTGTTAGAACTGCCATACTCTTTCATTTTCCCTTCAATTCAATATTGAGCTTGAGCGAAAAAATTCTATTGTTGGTCATTTGAATTTCAGCAATGATTTTCTTACTTGGAGGAATATCTTTTATTGTGCACACATCATCTTTGAAAATTACATTGTAACCTTTGTTTATGAGCTGCCCAACGCTCAAAAGATTACACTTCAGACCTGGAACATAATATACATCAAGGACAAATTTCTGCTCCCCATTTCTAGCTCGAATACTAACTCTGCCTTTTCCTTTGACATAGATCTTAGTATCAGTCCCTGTGGTCACTTCAGATTTTACTTCTTTATCTAGATTGGCAAACATTGCCTTGTTTCCAGTCATGTGATTACTACATCCAGAATCTAAGAACCAAACATTATCTTCTCTATCTTGTGCTACATTACAAGCTAATAGCACATTACTTGGGTTCTTTTCCTCTTTTGCTACATTAGCATTTTGCTTATTTTTCATGTCATTTTGCTTCTTTCTACATTCATTGGCATAATGCCCATATTTCTTGCAATAATGAGATTGGACATTGGATTTGTCATACCTTTTTCCATGAGCATGTTGGTGTTGATGTCCACCTTGCTGGCTATTGCATTGGCCATGGCTCTGATTTTGACTGTTGCTCCTTCCATATGAATGAGAAGGGTTGTTCCTTCCACCTCTGTTCTGGCTTCTACTTCTTCCTCTTCCTTTGCCTCGACCTCTTCCTCTTCCTGAAGGCATCTGGGTCTTGAAGGCGTGCTCAAGAGATGAATGTTCATCTCTGCTCAATCTTTGTTCATGAGTTATCAGTGAGGCATGAAGTTCATCCACTGTGAACTGTGAGAGATCTTTGGTCTCTTCTATGGTGGTAACAATAACATCAAAATTTGAGGTTAAGAATCTCAAAAGTTTCTCCACAATTCTTCTTTCTTCAAGAGTTTCTCCATGGGATCTTATCTGATTTACAATCCCAATCATATGTGTAAAAACTGTGTCTACATTATCTGACTCTTTCATGCAAAAAGTTTCAAAATCTCTTCTCAGCAACTGAAGTTTTGTTGTCTTAACTTTCTTCATACCCTGATAGGCTACTTTCAGAGTTTCCCATGCCTCCTTGGATTTCTTAGCTGCTGCTATCCTTGGAAACACACTCATTTACTGCCTGATACAAATAGAAGAGGGCTTTAGCATCCTTCTTTCTATTGTTCTTCAATAAATCCTTCTCTGCTTGAGTTAAGGCATTAAAAGCCTGCTCATCAGCTGGTTCAACAAAACCATCTTCTACAAACTCCCATAAGTCTTGTGAGACAAACAGGGCTCTCATGGTAATGGCCCAATAATCATAGTTCTTTCTATTAAATTGTGGAAGATGAACATTTCCAATGGTCACTCCAGTGCTTGGTCCAGCCATTGATTTTAAACTGAACATTGAATTTAAACAAACTGTCTTTCCTTCTCTGAAAGAACAAACTCTTTTAAAACAAAACAACAACTATGTTATCTTTGAGAAATACCTGAAATTTTGACTTCTGTTGGGCTTTCACACTGCTGGAGAAAACGCTGCAACAATTCTTCTTCTTCTTCAGCTTCTTTGAAACCTTCAAAGAGCCTGAACTAGCTCTGATACCATGTTGGAATTTCTCAATATTACAATAGAAATTCCCTTTCTTTAACACAGAGAAATACAAACAAATTTCACTCACAGGAGACAGAGTTCAACACTGAAAAATTCTATTTCATTCACTGTAAAAATTTATTACAATAAAAAAAACTTCTTCCTCTAAGAGGGATTACAAAATGCTGGACTGTTACAAAACACAGTGCCAAGCAAAACTCTTCTCTGTCTCACACAGAAAATACTCTGTCTCTAAAACATTCTGTTGTATTTTTTTTTTTTTACCTTCGCACTGCTGTGCATACACTCGTTTCACACTCTGATGTATGTAAAAACTTACAACTTACAATCTGTCTTTTTCCCTTTTATACACACTGCTGTGTAAGAATAAAAATTACATTCACGGCCCCCTTTTTTGTTTTGGATTTCGGGCCTTTTAAACTTTCCAAAACATAAACATTTAAAAAAAAATGAAACACTACTTATATATATTATAAATTTTAAAAACATTTATAATATATATATTAACCTTGGTAAAAATAACTTTTCTGTGACTTTTAATTAAAACATGTTTAAAAAAAACTTTTACCCAAGGTTTAAAAACTTTATGAAATCTTTACGGACTTCAAAAAGTAAATCAAACTCTTTTGCAAAGGATCTTCGCGTTCCAAATTGGGATGCTGACGTAGGCCCAAAGTGTTATGCGAATTCCAAATTAAATCCACCTTATAAAAATCGGGTCCAGTTTTTGTGTTTTCAGATTTCCTCCAAATTCACGCGATCCAATATATTTACTCCACGTGGCCCTTTCAATCTGGCAGTAAATTTCCTCTGGTGTTAAATTTGTTTGGTGAAGATTTTAATGCTGGTGGGTGAATCGTTAATTGCAGAGGAGACTGGTTGCGTGAAGATCAAATGTGGAGATTTCTTGCTGCTACCGCTGTCCTTTGAATTTCCATCAGCAATTAATCTTACTGTCTTTCCAATCCCATCTTCGTTGAATTTGGTTGTCCTGCTGCTGTGTGTAGCAGTTGGAATTAAATTCCAACAATGTGAAGATTAAACCTATGTAATAGATTAAGGCAGAATATTTTTTACCGTGTGTATGTTGTGTTCAAACCCTCGTTTGATCAAAGCCTTCATTTTGCAATTGAAGAGATAACTATTGCTTGAGTCCAAGTCTCCCTAGTGTTTATTATCTGCCGTTAAGAAATCCCGATATGAGCCTGAGTTCTTGTATCTCGAAACATTATTGCGAGACATTTGCATACATTTCATTTTTGCTGGCCTTGACATAACATCTATAACACTCTCCTAGTTTTTTTATATTCTCCTTCACAGGTGTGGAGGATTTACTGACATAACAGTAATTGTTGCGAAGAAAATCGATCACGAGGAAAGAGGACATGTGTAGAGGAAAAAGGTGATGCCTGAAAGATGCATCGTGCAGGGGACTTTTTACGGAGGAAATCCAGATATTTTCTCGATTCAATGTCAAAGACGAGATCCATCCTAGGCCATCTAGAAATTCAAGGCGAATGTTGAGAGTGGCAATAATATTAAATCATACTACAGTGTTGAGACTTTCGGGTCATAGTGGTGTACTTGCATCTCTGAGCATGGATTTTATATGTCAATTGTTATTTGATCATTCATCTAGATACATTGGTTCATGTGGTGATTTATATGTGTTATTAGTGTGTGTTTATTGTTCACATTGTTCAATATGGAGTGATATATTTTTTCTGAAGATGTTATGTGCAAATATTTAATGTATCTATGAAGGAGGGTGTCTCACACCTCTACAGTTTCACTGCTAGATTTGTGAGAGGATATGTATAAATAACCATTTAATGAATAGAGTAGCATAATTTAAATTAATGTTTGGTGATTTTCTTAAGTTTTAAGAGAACATTATCACTGATTTTATTGTCTAAATTCTATTATAAATTTGATGGATAGTTTGAATCCACGAACATCGACTATAGGTTATTTTTTTATTAATAAGTTTGATGGGTGGGTATTGCGAAGCTAGGAACATTAGTTCTTATGTTTGTGTTTTTTTTTCAAAGAGGTCAATTCTATGATTGAGTGTTGAATACTATACTCCTTACTTATACAATTAGAAGTATGTATTTTGATACGTGCTACTAGGATGTAAGTAATTCAATAGACTGATTCAATATCGATATTGTCTTTTGGGAGGTCAAGAAGCATCAATCGTACAAGGGCGAGAAGGAGTTGTACTTTAAAGGGCTATGCAATGGCTCGAATTTGTGGTGGAGAATGAAAATTTTTTATGAGATTGCAGAGTGGGTGTAAGTGTTCATAAATACCATATGAGATAAATGTGACTTGAATGCGGATTATATGTAGTGTAAGAATTAAAGAGGGATGTTGCAGATAATGATTGCATTAATGCAGTGTGTTCAATTTAGATGGCTTGAGATTTCGTCAAGAGAGTATCTTCAAACCCCCATATCCATGTTTGGAATTAGTTGGATCTCATACCAACTATATAAATGTGATGTAATTGAATAAAGTGTGTAGTGTAAAAATATTATTTTTTGTGTATTTATGTATATTATGTTTCCAATTTCAATTTTTAATTCTAAATATTTGTGTATTAATTTATTATAAGTTAAGTTAAATATATGACTGTAGCAAGGATTAATTTGATTAATTAAATAATTAATATTTAGTGAATTCAATAAAGTTTAATCTCATTACAATGTTATGTTCAATTAAGGTTTTCAAACAATAATTTATGGAAGGAGGTTTTAGTGCCTAAATATTTCTACTAGTAAGCATGCTTGTATAAGAGTTGTTAAGTATAATCATGAAAGAGAACCATCTTTTAAAATATATTATAATTGCATTGTGATTTCCACACATAGAATGAAAGAGGAAAATGGTATTAAGGAAATATACACCAGTTTAGATTAATCTTAATCAAATATCTGCCAAGCATCGAGAGTGATCAAAATTAATCTATAAATGTATACATAGCTTATTTTGAGCTGTATGATATATATATATATATATATATATATATATATATATATATATATATATATATATATATATATATATATATATATATATATGGAGTTGGGTTACATGTTTTGGCAAGAGAGGACAAATTAGGGTGAAAAAAAGAGGGCTCTAAGTAGATACAATTTTTGAATGGTCCAACTATTCATTTATTCATTCAATTATGGATAAGGAAAACCCCTCCTCCTTGGGCCTGAAGTAAAAGGCCCTTCAGAAGAGAGCAACATTGGTTTTTATGTGAATCAGTCTGGAGGGCGAAGAAAAACACCATTATAAACAAAACAACATCTTTTTTGCTACTAACATATCGAATAATTCTCTTAGCTGCCTTCCAATGATATTCATGAGGAGGGGGTGGAAAAGGAGGATGCCTTTGCCTATTGTACTATTGATTCTAAGGCATTATAGTTTTACATGTATGCACTCCTATACGATTGCACTTATAGTTGGGCATGATCCTCCTTTATTTATGTGAAGTTTCCCCTTTGTGAAGCTCTTTATTTAGAGCATGACGCTGGCTATGACATATATAAGACTGAATTCCACTCCCACTTCATCTTCTGCTAATTGAGTGGAAGCTTTTTGGAAGTATGTGGGTGGGTTTGGGCAGAGGACCAATCCCTTCTATATCCCTCTCCTTCTCTGAGCTAGTTTGGAAAAAGGTAGAAGGGAAGTAACTAGAGAGAGGGTCGGTGCTTTCCCCTCACTCCGTTTTGGTGGTGGTTTCAGGGTGAGTATTTAGATAAATTGATTATATAGCCATTTTAGCTCTATTGAAACTCTTTTTTTCAACTGATATGAGGTTGAGCCCCAACTTCACATTTCAAAGGTAAATTCTATTTGATGGCTGCCATGCCCAGCAGAGGCCTGGGAAAGGATTTGTGGCATAGATGATGTTTACCATGTATGAGAACATGAAAAAGAAAAGTCTTCTACGGTGCACTTTTGGTTGTTTGTCTCCATCGTTAGAAAATTTCTTCTGCTCCAAGAACAGAAGACTGTGTAGGTTGTAAGTGGTGTGAATCCACTTGTCCAACAGATTTCTTGAGTGTCCATGTTTATTTATGGCATGAGACAACGCGCAGTATGGGTCTAGATTATTGATATCATATTTTTTCTTTCTTTTTTTTATCCACTGATAAAAACCCATAAGATGAGGCCAAATCGGAGTACATAAAACTATCATAGTATAACATGGGATCATGGAAAATAATAGGCCAGATCAAAGTACATAAGCATGAACAATACCATATAGAATCCTGCCAATCATGGGTTGGTTGAATATATTTACCAAAATAACCTGACTCCTTCTTTGCAAGACCTGCAATGAAATATGCTACTGACATAAGTAAAGCTAGAGCAACTGTAGTATTAATATCATTTGTAGGTCCGATCAAGTTCCTAGAGCATTAAAAAAATATCTCGATCGATGTTTATGTCTGTGTTAATGATGATGCTCCATGAAATTGACCGTATTCAAATATTTCAGGTACACCTCCCACATTATTAAATTATCTTTAAACTCTGTGTGTTTATGTCTTTAAATTGTCTTTAATTTTAAATTTTCTTCAACTAATGTCTTTGAATTTAGTGCATATTTTTATTATACCTCAATTTTGTAAAATATATATGTTAAATTATGTTTATGACTTGCATAAACTTAACAGGGTGAAGCTAAGGGTAACTTTGCAACATTAATCACTTCGTGGGATGATGCTACAACTCATATCACACTGGAGAATATTACGAACCAACATATGTGGATCACACGAGAGTTGGATAACATCCCTACTAGTTCACCTATTACACGTAGTTTGTATTTGATATTGGCTAGCATCATTAGGTGGATAGAGACATACTGGAAGTCGGGCCTACAGATCGACCTCCTCTAGTCCATACAAAGTATTAGGAGGTGTGACGATAGAGTCCCACATACTTAGGAGGTGGTGAAAGAGGCCACTAAGAACATTGATTTTTTTGGGGAGTTGTTAGACATCCCTCCAGATCATCTGAATAGACATTAAGGTCAAATTCCAATGAAATATTTTAATAATGTTGACGCAACCCATTTTTTGTATGATGGATTCATTCGAGCTTGGGGCCAGTTCCCCATAATGATTAGGTTTCCCTTTATTTTTACAAGAATATATATGGATATTTCGTGTTACATATGAGGCTAGATTACACTTATACCAGATCTCATTATAATGGACCCAGCTTGGGACATACATATGATCGCAAGGGGGCTTGTAGGGACCTTTAGCATGTACAAAAACCTCTAAGATTATTTCTAATGTCGTCTCAGAGTCTACCCACTGACCAACTTTTTTCATATGCATTTATGTACTGTGACTCCATCCATGACAGTGCACGACCCATGTGACACAAATAAGGTACATATATATAAGTAAATTTTGACTCTTATTGTCAAATTATGCATAATTAATTACATTAATTTCTATTTTGTATTAGAATTTATATTGATAATTTCATGATAACATGTAGACATAACCCAACTACATATACGATATTATGAGGTCATCCAAAGGGGCAGTTGATCAGCTAAGCTATCATATAGTAGAGCATGTTTCCATGGACTCTCCTCCACCACCACCTCCACCTCATAACACTCATGTGGAGGAGAGTCACTATGTACAACCACATGGACCAGTAGTTGAGGTGAACTTTTTTGTTCCTAATATTTCAACATTTTCTTTTTTTTTAGTTATGTATATATGCTAATTAATTCATTGACTAATTATAATTTATCCTTGACATTATGTATATAGGCCCATATGAAGAGTGTTGTTGATGTCACAGTTATGTATACACATGAGTGGCATGTTGGGTATAGAGGAACTAATGATTTAAGTCCAACGATGCAGGCCCCAATCATTGAGCCACGGGAAGGGGAACAACAAACCCAGATTCATCAGACCCCCATCCTATCTATCTTTCATTTGGACCCGACTCAGGTTAGTATATTCATATATGTAATTAAAAATGTATTTAAAAATAATTTATTTCCATATTTTTTATTTTTTACAAATAATGATCTCATTAGTTTGATTTAATTGTGTTATATTGCAGTACTAGCTTATGGACACTTACTTTACATGATAGAATTCACATAGGAGTTTTGGTGGTACTTAGAGTGGATAGGTTGTATATTTCCAGACCCATTTCATAAGGAACATTCACATGTGATACACACTTTGTATATTTTCACACATGGACAATTTATGGATTTACATGAACATTATTTCAATTTGTGGATGTTTATTATTTCAGTTTAAGGGCATTCATATGATATTTGAAATTTTTATATATTTTCATATGGATAGTTTATTGATACATTCATTATTTCAATTTATGGATTTGTTAAAATTATTGTGCAAGTTTAAATTTTTTTCTATATATTATAACTTGTATTAAAAAATACAACAATTTTGATTTATAGTTTCATAGACTAAGAAAATAAGTACAATCTTAAGTTAAGTCACTTTGATACTTAAAATGAACAAAAATATAGCATTTATCATTTTCATATTGAACATCGAAAGAATTATAACCATGCTTCATATTGTCTTGTAGAAAGTTTATTTTAGTGCAATCAACATATTTGTTATTACAATTACTTTTTTAAAGTAGATTGTTTTAATTCTAAAGTCATCCATATTATAATAAAAAATCTATATATGAACATTTTTGTGATCCATTCATATACCATTGCATGGTCAATGTTTTTAAGTATTTCAATCAATTCCTTATGATTGAAATAAGTTTTATTCAATTTTAAAAAACTCAAATATGATTGAAATAAGTTATATTCAAATTTAAAATATATGGAGATGTAAAGTTACAAATATAAGTTTTATTAAATTTAATTTGGTTTGAGGTTATCTACAAAAGCTTAGTCATAATGCACGTCTTCAATAATTTTTTTGTTCTTAGACTAAAATCAATACACAATGTTGATATACTTACACTGAAATTAATGTACACCATACATCTAGTTAATTCAAATCAGAAATGAACACCTTCACTAAAATCAATGCAAACAATCAAATAGGATGAGAAATCAACATCTACACTGAAATTAATGCATATGATACAAATGATAAAATATGATTATAAATTAACATCTACACTGAAATCAATGCATTTGTTGCTGCAAGCAATCAAATAGGATTATAAATGAACATCTACATTGAAACCAATACATCTAATGCTAGTAATCAAATAAGATCAGGGATCAACATCTACACTGAAATCAATGCATCTAATGAAAGATAAATCAAATAGGATTATAAATTAACATATTTAATGAAATAAATATATCTAATGCAAACAATAAAATAGAATTAGAAATCAACATGTACACATGAACCAATGCATCTAATGCACGAAATAAAATAAGATTATAAATCCACATATGTACACTTAAATCAATGCATCTAATGCAAGAAATTTTATTCCCTTTCTCTTCCCCCTCCATATATATCGATATCTCCCACCATGTCAACGTCTTTGTCCCTCTATCTCATCCCCCCCAAACACACAAACTCTCTCTTTTCATATCTATCTTTCTCTCCCTCCCTCCCTTTGTATCTCTCTTCTTCCCTCTCTCCCCTTTCCATTTATATATGTATCTCCCTTTGTCTCTCCTTCTTCATATCTCCATATCACCCAACAAAAAAAACATTATTTCTCCATATATATCTATATATCCCTCCCTATGCCTCTCCCTCTCTCTCTCTTCCCCTTCTCTCCTTCTGTCTCCCCTTCTATCTCTCTTCCCTGCTAATATCCTCTCTCCCTCTCTCCTCTACATTTATCTGTCTATATGTATGTATTATTACCTCACTCTCCCCCTCCAAATCCATTTCTCTCTCTTCCTCCCTCTCAAATCCTCTCTCTCTTCCTTCATCTCTCTCCCTTTCTCTCCCATCTCTCTCTCTCTCTCTCTCTCTCTCTCTCTCTCTCTCTCTCTCTATATATATATATATATATATATATATATATTCATCCTCCAACTCTATTGAATATATCCCTCCCTTTATCATTATCTCTCCCCCTTATCTCCATATCTCCTTTTTTTTCCTTTCTATCTCACCCCAAACATACAGACACTCTCTCTCCATATCTCCCTTGTCACTCTCTGTCTCTCTCTCTACCTTTTTTTCTCTATATGTCTTGAACTTATTCCCTCCATAAGGCTTTTCCTCCAACTCCATCTCCTGAGCTCCCTCTATTTCTCCTCCACACTCTCCTCCTCTCCCTTTGTCCATCTTTCTCTCTCCCTCTTTCCCTCTTACGATTATCTCTCCCTCTCTCCCCCCTCTATATTTCAAAAAATTTAAAATACTTTGACAATTAAAATATTATGTTTAAATAATTTTTTTACTTTTTTATTTTTATATTTTGATGTCATACAACAATTTAATTTTTTATATAATACATATTTAAAATGCAAGATTTAAAATGTTTTTATACATTCACCTCAAGGGAAAATGATATTTTTCCATGGAAATGTTATCTAAAATTTTCCAAAATATTAAGGTCCCAACTACCTCAATTAGAGATAGATAGGGTGCTTCATGTCTTCCAATTGAATAATTATAGGTTTTATTTCTTTATGTAGCTTTAGGCTATGATTACTTCAAGACTTTAAAAATATTATATTTTATTATTTTAGAATTATAAAAAAATTAGGTTAAAACAATTAACATATTGAATCATCTTGTATGACTCTTTTTCTATTAATGACTCTTTTGTTGATGCCTATGACATATATAAGCTACATTTACTAATTAATGTGGTTGTGCTAGTATATATTATAATATAACAAGTTTTATATTATATTAATCCAAAATTATTAAATTTAATAATATTAATATTAAAATATATTAATAGTAAATTTTTAATATTAATTTCCTAAACTTAAAAAGGTTTCTACATCACATGATAACACAGATTATAAGAAAATTTAGAATTTTAATGTGGTAAAAACTTTTGAGGAAGGTACATTTATGATCCATTCAAATTCAAGGTATATGATAAGGTATATTTTGAGCACAGACAGACATACTTGTACACGTTGCTCTGATACTAGGTTGTACAATGTGCATCTCGACGAAATAACATTAAAAAAATTCATGTTGTTCATAACTTAGATCTAGCTGAATTTTTGTTTTTAGTAAAATAATATTTGACCTTGGTTAAATTATTGATGGGTTAAATTTTAGATCCTTATTGATTCTGAAATCTAAATTATGGGATCCACAAAATGTTATATAGATGCTCAATCGAGCTACATACCCTTATCGATCCCTTGTTAACCACGTAAACGGCTCGGTCAGGCTTCTGAAATCCTAAAATCCACAATTTCAAAATGCCTTCTACAAAATTTTATGCAGTTCACTATTTTGTACCCTAGTAGACTTAGGGACTTAGGTGGAGGAATTGATCATGTTAGATTCATGAAGGAGTCCTCTATTTAATGGCATATGATCTTTTACATTTTAAAATTCAAATGATGTTTTTCATCTAATGCATTTTAAACATAATATTTGACTTTGTTTTGGACAATTTTAAAGAGGATGAATAAATAAATAAATAACATAGAATATACACAATGAAAAAATTTCAAAAAATACCACTATCTTCGTTTACGAGTCCTCTTCAAAAGGGCACTATTATTTTTTTCAATTTATTTAAATAGTTGAAAAAACCTTACGTAAACACATGTCTACAAAATGCAATTGAAATATTACTTCACCAACTTCGAAGAATAATAAAAAATATAATTTTGCATAAAAAATAAAAAAAATATGAAAAACTTAGCACTCTGTGTGTATATCATGCTCATATATATATATATATATATATACATATTTGTATATGTATATATATATATATATATATATATATATATATATATATATATATATATATATTTTTTTAATTACACATTATACTAAGTTATTCTATGTGAAAACACTCATACCTCTTAAGATGTGCCGAAATTTATAAGGATAAGCATTTCATTTAATGAAAATTTGACATATTATACGATACTAAAATATTTTGAAAAAAATATCATTAGGACAACAACATCATTCTCCAAAAAATTTATTCTTTGAATCAAAATTCACAATGCTTATTTGAATTTTGAGGGCTTTAATTCAATAAAAGAGTAAAACTTTGAAATTTTGTCACTCCATTTGACCCAAAATTTTAACCCAGCTTCACACACACACACACACACACCATGTATAATTTTTAATGGTTTAAATTGAAATTTTGAATGATTATATGAATAAAATACCCTGAAAGACCCCTCAAGAACTTGGATTGTGTAAAATACACAACATAAATTTGCAATTCCAACAAGTCTTTTCTATATTTTACACAAATTAACTAAAATATATACCTGGGAAAAAATGTAAAGTGACGATTCTCTTGAAATGTTTTAAATATTTTAGGGATAAGAATTTAATTGTAATCCATGAGGTGTATATCAGTTGGTGTGCTTGAGGTTTAGTCCCTAGCACGTACCACGTTCAAACTCCGCAGGGAGAGGTTGAGGATAGAAACTACTTTGGGGTAATAGGAACTATCCCAAGGGGTGTCCATTCTCGACCAAATTTCTCATAATCCTAATGATAATTCAATAAATGGGCTAACCCCAACCTAGTCACAGAAAAAAATAAAAGAGAAAAAGAGAGAATAATTTATAATTTATAATTTCTTTAAATAATATATACATATATCGCTTTAAATATTTTACTTAATATGCGCATTGCAATATTTTATTTACATACCATATTAAAATATTAAAATATTATTCTTCTGTTAATAGATTTTTAAATAAACGCCAATATTATTAAACCTTCAGTGAAATATTTTATTTTTGACCTACATTCAATTCTCTTTATTTATTAATCATATTTTTTGAATCCCACATATCTTTTTTATAATAAAAATTGAATTAATTACATATCTCCTCATATTAAGGAAAATTTTGAATTATTTCTGCCTTACTATCATATATATGTGTGTGTTTTCCCCTCACATATATATATATATATATATATATGTGTGTGTGTATGTGTGTGTGTTCTTTCCATCATACATAACATGTACAGGTCCATCTTAATCCTCTATTTAATGGCATATGACCTTTTAAATTTTCGAATTCATATGATATTTTTCATCTAATGTATTTTAAACATAATGTTTGGCATTTTTTTGGACTATTTTAAAGAGGTTGAATAAAAAAATCAACAACATAGAATATACAGAACGAAAAAATTTCAAAAGATACCACTATCTTCGTTTACGAGTCCTCTTCAAAAAGGTACTCTTTTTTTTCAATGTATTCAAATAGTTTAAAAAACCTTATGTGAACACATGTCTACAAAATTCAATTAAAATATTACTTCACCAACTTTGAAAAATAATCAAAAATAATTTTTTTCCTAAAAAAATATAATTTTAATATGAAAAATTTGGTTCTCTCCATTTATATCATGCTCATATATACATTTTCTTTAAATTACACATTATATTAAGTTATGCTATGTGAACACACTCATACCGCTTAAGATGTGTTGAAATGTGCAAGGATAAGCATTTCATTTAATGAAAAGCTCACATAAATTAAAATATTTTATTTATGTAGCGCATTTTCCATATTAAAATGTTTTTCCATTAATAATATAGTTTTGAATACATGTAAATATTATTTAGCCTTCTCTAGTGAAATATTTTATCTGTGACTAATATTCAATATTAGTTTATAATTATTATTTTAAAATGTCACATATCAATGTTATATTAACAATTGAATGAATTGCACATCTTCATTTAATTAGGAAGTAATTGAATTATTTTACTTTTTACTAATTTTTTGTTATAGATTGAGTTATTTAAATAATTTATTTAAGTCCTATATTGAAATATTTAGAAGGGAAATATAATACTTTTTTCTTTTTAATTATTTTATTTCTAGAAAGACTTAACGAAGAAATATTTTATTTGCGGCTACAATAGTGAAAGTGAAATATTTTTACCATGTCTCCTTCGTAGTGAGTTCTAATATTAATTCCCATATCTCCTTCATTCTTGGTTCTAATATTCACAACGGATGCAAAAAGAATAATGTGTAGTATACCTAGGGGGGATAATATGGGGTATTCCTAGGGGGGTAATATGGGGTACAAAGGAAGGTACCCAAGGAAATAAAGTATGTAAGCATAATAAATACATTGGCCATGTAATAATAAATAAAGAGGTTAACCCACATTATGCAAGAGACCACAAGTAGTTAGGAAATAATGTGATAATCCTACGGTATTAGATGTATGCTCCATGGTAATTACCCATGTTATTGTAAGTATCCCCATTCCCCTTGTAGATCAATAGGAAATGGGGTATTCCTGGGGTACAATCTCTTAAATTGTCCCCTTGCTTCTAACACTTCTTATTTATTTCTATCATGCAAATCAATTCATTTTTTCTTAAATTCCATGTGGTACAAATGAACTTGTAGATTATAGCACTTTAATTGACACCTATTACATGTCAACATGTTGATTTCAAACATAAAATGTCATGCTGTTGATTTGAAAAATAAATTACTGAGTAAATTAATGATTCCAATAAAAACAACCATAATCATCATGGGTTTACTTACTAATTTCTCCTTAAACACCATTATATTATTTTTTTTATCGATCAATAATGCATAATGCTCATTCTCTGTCCCAGAAGCGTGGCCCATCTTTGAAATCATTACCAAGGAATTCACATAGGAATAAAATTCCTTCATTCAATACATACCCTTCAGCCATGCAACCCTCTAGATGTTCCTTTTCTCGGACATATATTTTTATATTTTTCATATACCTCTCAAATAAAAACATCCACCTCATCAATACAACACCTGCGAATTCAATGTCATCGACTAGGTGTATAAGCAATGGACTTGTAGTTCCATGAAACTTTTTGGGAGCTCCTTCTCATATACACATATAATTTGTGCAATTTTCTTCTTCCAATTTGGCACTTAACATTCGTGGATCTCCTTGGATGTCAATAACCTAATATAAGAACAGTAAATTATTATGAACCTTTAGGAAAAAATTAAAATGAAATACCATATCTCTATGTCTCTCGCACACAAATATTCCATACTACATACATTGAAAATGCTGACAATAGACTTATGACATTCCACAAGTCAACGGTAAGAAATGAATCCCCCCTAATTTGCAATGGCATGATATGTTGTCAAACAAATGTATCAAAGGTCATTAGTTATTTTTGTCACACATTAGAATATTAGAATATATTTAGTACCTAATCAATTTTTCCAATAAATGTTAAATTCTAACATATAATACCTTCATAAAATTTTGAGTATCATGTGTTTTAACTACTGTGATATGTCCATCAACTATAAAAGCTTTATCTAATGATGACCTATAGCCAATATGTGTCCTAATTTAACGTATAACATTTTTTTGTTGGTATATCTATTTTTTTCAAATTCCATGGAGCTCGTGCATATTTTTCATTTTCCCTATTTGGCCACAAATATTTTCTATCAAATTTGGTGAAAGAGCCATATCTCTTCTTGGAGACAAGGTGTCGTTCTCTTTGCATGTTATATGTCGAAATATTGAATCTGGGAGATTTTAAAGATGTGCAAAGGATAAAATAGGTAAGGTATTAATAGATCCTTCCATTATGGGAGCTCATAAAATATGGATTTCCTTTTAAGACCTTCTTGTATATTAATTACAACGTGTCCTCGTTCTTCAATAGAATCACCCCCGTAAAAAAAAAATACATCCAAGATTTCAATTCAACATCTTCAAATTTCTTCATACTTACTAATCCTATAAACTAGACCCACAATCATGGGAGGGACTTTATTTTCAAAATTTAACTCAAATTGATTCTTACTGTAGTTTCTAAACCTATGATCTGGTGGTAGAAAAATCGTGTTGTTTGCATGAATAAATTTATGTAGATATTTAGAATATTTCCCTTGAAATTGTTCTGCACATATTGGACATGAAGATATCCCCATTGATTGAATCCATGCAATTCAATAAGGTTAATAACATCAAAATGATAGTATAAAACTAAGTACGAAAGTTCAAATGAAAATAAAATATGAGTGTAAATACATAATTTTTTTTATATTACTAGAACAAATACCAAGTCTTTGGAAATCATGTACAGCCCAACATACAACACCATACAACTTGAAGGAGAAATTTGATGGAGGAAGTTATGCGTCATACATTCTTATTCCTTTCCATATCAATTTCATCTCATCAATAAAAGGGGCAAGATAAGCATCCATGTTTTTAACTTGATGTTTTCTTGGAAAAATGTGAGTCAGCATAAGGTGCTCCTTTGTAACAATTATCAACATTGTAATATTGTATACTATCAATCTGATTGGACAGACACTATAATTTTATCTCATGAAAGAGAGTTTGAGCACTCCATCAATTACAATACCAAACCTGATACTACAAGGTTCATATTTGAATTTTCATAGCCATTTTTCCTCTATGTGATTCAATGCTTTGGAGTTGGTCAAAATTCACATGAATCTATATTTAATCCTATTCTTTGCATCCCTGTCCATCAATTTTGAAAGTGAATTGCAATGAAACATTCGTTGAAGTCTAGTTATAATTATCATGTGATGTAAAACCTTCTTTTGAACTATAAGACCTTGTACTTATGTATGATATCTCTTCTCTTTTCATGCAGGTCATTCTACCTTGTCTTGATATTCATCTCTGTATAAAATTCCATGATTTTTACATGAATGAATTTTCCTATATTCAATCCCCAAATTAACCAAAAAATTACGTGCCTCTCTACAAGTTGATGGCAACACATTCTCTTCAGGAAATATTTTAGTCTTTAGTGCCCTGTAATATTGCCAAATATTATATCAATTGAATGTTTAACTTATGATGAACATGTTTTATATCCAAATCTATATTATTACTATTCATATACAATATATGGTTTTAAAATCCCCTTAAATAAATATAAACGTAGTTGATGAATTTTTACAAATTACATACACTAATTGACAATGCATTGTAAGACATATATTTCAACTCACTTCAGTAGGGTGGTGAACCATTTTTCTAACCAACCAAATAGTGGTTTGATTTCTAATAATATTAGTGTACATTCCAGTTTTTAGGTTCTACTTGCACCGTATTTGAACACAGGTGTCTTTGTCGCTTGCTTGATGGAGTCTTTCAAGGTGATATCATCAACATTATGTTGGTGGTAATTACCCATGTTGTCATCGTTACTATCAAATATATGATAATTATTGTCATCATTTTTTCCATCCCCAAAGAAACCTGTAATAATTGCATTCAATCCTTTTTCATTCACTACATTTTCGCTATCATTATCATCATCCTTAAGGTTGGGTGGCATGTCATGAGTGTATGCTATTCTCATCAGTTGTTAAAATTTCGGAGGTGGTAGAGTTCTCTTTAAATATGTGTTGTTTTCTTTGGTATTGTTTAAAGGATGGTTTGGATCATATTTTCCAAATATTCATAGCGTAGTTGGATCTTGAGTATTAGTAGCCATTATTTCATCATCATCTTCTACCTATTGACAAATGAAACTATTATTTAACGTTTGGAAAGAATTGGATAAATCATAAATGTATCAATTTCAAATAAAGATAATCAAATATCACTTAAAAAATATCATACCATGAACTATTATCTTCACCAAAATCTGCTTCAGCGCAATTATTTTTTGTGTCCGGAGGATCCATTGTCATATCATCTTACACCCTTCATGTTCTTTGTGATTTGATAGTTTTAGGTTTGCGCCCACGTACATATGTTTTTTTTCTTTTGCTACTTGAATGCTTAGGTTGTGTACTTGTTCCAATAACCATATGAAATATGAAAAACATGCATTAATTTATTTCAAGATTCGATAATACACTATAAATTCTAATAATATTGTGAAAACGGATGGGGATATCACAAAATTCTCCCCAAGCTAACTCAAATTTTGATTACCCGATGTCATGCGACCTTCGTTGTGTCGTTATTTGATATGACATGATTTGTTTCAATGGCCTCATATTTCCCCTATAATACATATCATATTCAATGATGTTTACTACACCAATTATATCATTTCAACCAATATGTTATTCAAAGAAAAACCTCACTTTACTGATATAATTGACATATTTATATCATGTTTTGGAATTGAAAAATACAAAAGTTTATATAACAGTATCTCATATATGTTGTAGCATTTGCAAATTCATAAAAACCATCCTCCTTTGGTTGAGGTTTCTTTGTATTGTTACCTTTATTGTATTTGTAGATTCCATATTCGATTCTATGGACACCCAGTTTCCTCACCTTGATTTAGTAGGTCTACATCATCCACATCCTATATCCATGGCCTCCTTTGGATCTTGTCATAGACAAGAATGATATTAGTCACATAACATCTACTTAATTCATTGTTTCTCTATCGAATTGGATAAATTCAAAATTGATTTAAGCTCAACTAGTTTTCACTACACCTTTCTAGCTAAAATACCCTTATTTTCAATATATACCCTTTTTGTTAATTTCTACTCCCAATATGCTGACATGACACAACTATTATATATTTTAGACGAGGATTATGAAAACTAGTGGACTACTTTTTATTTTTTCCATATTTTCATTTAACATAATTCAAACCCTTCATACATAATGTTAAAACTCAAAATATCTTTACTTTTGTTTATTCAAAATAAATCCTTTGACCCTATATGTTAGAGAATATAATATTTTCAAATTTTGATTTTTAATTATTTTAAATGAGCTCGATATATAATATAAAAATTACTATAAGTTAACTTGTGGATGGAATATATTTTCAGTTCCACCATTAACCCTATAATGGAGTAACGAGTGAGTGGTGGGATAGAAAATGTTTGTGTCACATGTATACATAATCACTAAGAAACACAAGCTTTAAATGTATACATGTGTGTATGTGACTATAACTTGTGGATTGTTACATTATGAGCCATTGGCTATTAAAATAAAATTAGAAAGTTTGAAATCACACAAAATACATTAGTGGGCTAGGGAAATATGACATAAAGCACCCTCCATTGGGTTAAAATACCATTTATAGGGATTACATCAACCAAAATTTCAACTTATCCTGTGTGCATATGCACATTTCACATCCAATATTTATATTCAAACCTCTTTAAAAATAACAATAACATGGAAACCCCCCACATGGGAAATAACATGGAATCCTCCCACATTGACATTTAAAAGTGCAAATATGACAATGAATAAAAATTAGACAGAAAGAAAAAATTAAATATTATAGGCACTAAATTAGGATCGATTAGCGCCCTAAACCAACTACAATTTTTAGCCAATATTCATTGCTAAATCCGGCGCTAATGGCACCTAATTTAGCTTCGAATATTCAACCAAATAAAAAAAAAAACCCACTAATATATAATTCACGCAATAGATAAACCTATTGTGTATCTTGACTATTCAACCAAAACAATTTAATACATTAACCATATTTCCATTATTATACTCACCAATTGAAAATCGACGGAGCTTTGAATTTTTTTGGGGAGTTGTAGCAGAACACAATTAGAGCAATGTGTTGAGGATATGAGAGAAAATAACTAATAGATTGGATATATGTTGATGGCGGGTATAGATATTGACATACCTATCCTCTCATGTTGTGGATTTTAATCAAAAAGAATTATTTGTGGGTGTGATTCGGTCTCTAGCAATCACAAAATAATTTTTTTCATTTCATTCACCCATTACCAAAGACGACAATCAAATCCTTGTCCATCCATTTTGCACTATTGCTATTCATAACGATTAGAGGGAAGGGAGAAAAACGTAGGGAGAAAATACAAGGGAATTTTCACATCTTGGAGGAAAATAATTCACCTTAGGATGCCAAAAAATGTCAAGCAACAAAGGGAAACAAGAAAATGGATGTGATTCTTGCCATAACTAGGTATTTCATACTCAACTTATATATTTGTACATGTTTCCATTGCTTGTTTGAATTGTATTTTTTAGTTTTTAATTTCAAAATTACAAAATAATACATTTCATATATATATATATATATATATATATATATATATATATATATATATATAGAGAGAGAGAGAGAGAGAGAGAGAGAGAGAGAGAGAGAGAGAGAGAGTTTATTTTTTAATTTCTAAATTTAAAATAAAAAAGTTATTGTACATGTATAGGGACATGACCATGAGAAAAGTAAAGAGGAAATGGCTTCTATTTTGGGGGTAGAAGCATTGAAAAAAATAGAAGGTATGGAGTTTCCCATGCTTGAAAAATACGTAGAAAAACAATCTACTAAAGCCACTAAAATAGTCCAACCAAAGCAACCATTTCAAAAGGAATAAATTGATTCCCAATAAAATTCTAGATCGACAAAAAGATCTATGTAAAATAAATCACAATAACCTCTAAGAATGTGGAACAAGGAAAAAATATTTCTAATGTCCTAGCCACTCCTGCGACATAGATTTCTTCCATCACCATTGCATGTTATGCATCATGCATTGGTACATAAGAAACGAAGGTAGAATATGATGTTGTCTCCGGGCATATCAGTATGGAATATGTTGGTAAAGTAATTAATCATAGGTTGAAGGAATCATGCCTTCAAAAATTCAATATCATATACATCTACCATTCTTAAAGATACTTGTGCACCTTCAAAGTATGGAAAGAGCTCGTGAAAGCGTATGATAGAGCATATGCACAAAGGAAGTCTGATGAGGAGAGAACATAGGTATTTAAATTTAGTAATAATATTATTTCAAATTCATTAAAGGATTTTTATATTTTATTGGTGCATAATTAAATTGAATTGGTGTATGCTTCACGACAAGGCCTCAAAGGTTAGGCTTGCCAAATTTCGTTCCATACGTCACAGTGGCCAAATAGGTTTAGAAGCCTTAATATGAAAAATTTAAGTAAAATTAATATTTGATTTTTTTTGTACAAAAAATTAAATTATTGGACATTAATTACTTTAACTATTCCATATCCCATGTTTTTATAGGAGCAACAATATGGGCACTATCCATCACAATTGGAATTTGATAAGATCAAAGACAAAATGTGGTCTGATTTTGTTATGTGGATGGAGAATAAGGTATCATTATTTGACTTTCAATAACTTAGTTGGATATTGTTATGTTATTATTTCAATTTTCATTTCTTGTGTTGAGTTGTTTATTTATGTGTATCTTGAGTTCTTATGTGCTCACATTGATCATAGAACCCTTATAAATCACTAACCATTCAGTATGATCAAGTCCTTATAAATAAATATCCAATCATGGCTTTATCAAGTCGATTTTCAAAATCCCTAGAATAAAGGAGAGATACAAAAGCATGTAATAAATAGCAAGTAGACAACAAAATATATCTTTACTGTAGCATGCCAAAGAATAGAAAGTACCTATAGAGTGTAAAGAAAGAGTATAGTGAGCCACCAATGACAAGTCACAATGATAATGAGCCTCCAACAACAAGACACAAGTCATAGCAAGCCTCCAAGGAAAATATGAAAGCCATAGCGAACATACAAGGATAATACACAAGTCATATTGATCCTCCAAGGACAAGACACTTGTCATAGAAAGTCTCCAATGAGAATGAAAAAGACATAAAAAACCCTAGAAGGAGTAAGAATAGTTGTAGCGAAATGATCCATAAAATTGTAGAGAAAAATCGACTGCGTGAGAGCAAGAGAAATATGTCACAATCTATAATAACCCTCGCTTGATTTTCCATGTAAATAAAATAATACCAAGGTCATGGGACACATATTCCAATCTAAGTGTTGGGAAAAACATAGTGATGGGATATCATTTGTGATTAATTAATGGATATGGAAATTGGAAAAGGCATCCACAAAGAAAAAGTGGAAATAATTGGCATTTCATTTATGAAATAATGGAAAATAGGACAAAAGGAAGATGAAGAGACACATATTTACATGAGAGGGAAATTGAAGGAAAAATGAAGCAAAATGAAGAAAATAGGGTCTTGAATGATAAAAAGGCTTTTGAGTATCAGTTGCTAGCCTTTTGACATTTTTTGGGTGGATCTCTTTTCTTTTCTCTCATTATCTCATACTCTTACACACTTAGAGTATTCTTGAAGCGCTTCAACATACATTGGATTTGGAGAAATAAGACAAAGGAAAGAAGGAAAATGCAAGGGAACATGTGTATCAAAATATACAACTTGATTTCTTTGTAAGTAACAGGTCACATGTTTGATTTCCTTGTTGATTCTGGATGCATGGTATATGCATGTAATTCGTTGGTTATGTGTTGTCTTTGGCATGGATATTTTACTAGATTGATAGTGGTTTTAGCCTTGCCTTTCCATTTCTTGGATAGCCATGGTGTTGCGGTTTTTTCCACTTCTTATTTTTTCGATTGGTGCTCATAATTCTTTATGGATATTGGTTGGAAAAATGCTTTGGAAGCCCTCCAACAACTTGGGTTGAGTTACTAGTCCTAAAACCTAGGTTGGGACAAACACTCTAGAGCCCTTGGTGAGTTGAATTACTATCCTTGGATTCAGGTTGGACAAACTATCTAGAGCCCTGTATGGTTTTGTGTTAAGTTACTAGTTCCAGGAGCCCTGAACAACTTGGATAGAGATAAATCTAGTTTGTGTTAGTGATTCCAGACCATAGAGGTGGAATCATTGGTTGAGGATTGAGCTGGTTTTCCTTTTGAATCCCTAGTTTAGTTTTGTTTTCATTCATTCCATGACATCCCACATCCATGATTCGAATATGGCGTGGGGGGTGATTAGCTAAAAGAGAGATTTGGTTCAACCCAATCTATGGTCAGGTGGTATGTTGAAGTCCCTGACTTGATTGGTATTTTCATATGTTAATATGATAAATTTTCTTATTTTGATGTATGAGAATTTGTAGCAATTATGTTGGTAATATTATGGTTTAGTTTCCATGGTTTCTATCTTGGTTGTTTTTTGGTTATATGTTGGTGATATGATGTTGGTTATGTTGTTTATATGGTTTATTATCATTATTTGTTTAATTATCAATTGGTTTATGAATTTTTGGACTAATAAGTGTTTTCCTATTTACGTGGAGAGGGCGTAGATCTATCGTGGTGATTCCTAGAAGAATCTCTAACGATTATGATCAGATTACATGTTTTACATGTTTTTGATGAAATTCCTAGTATGTGATGGTTTTTCTAGGTTATTTTTTTGACTCAAGTTTGTATTTTTATGCTTGTCATTATGTCATTTATAATTTTGATAAGGTATAGGAAGTTTTGGGCATTTTTCTGGAGGCTCACCTCGAAAGGTGGCTCAGATTTCGAGACTGCTTCCTATGAACTGGAGATTTTGAATTATAACCACACTTAGGCTGTCTTATGCATGTGGTTGGAGGCCTATAATCACACCCAGTCCTTGCCATGCATGCATTTGGGGGCCTAGGTGAGTGGAAATATCCCTAGCTCAAGGTTTGGTCACCTGGGGTGGTACTTTTTCCCCTAAGTTTCCTGAAGCCTTGAGGGATGTTGTGAGTTATCAGTTTGTAGGCTCCACTTCCTTAACTGGATCTTTGAGGTCAGTTCATGTCATATTAACCCTTCGTCTCATGTTTTCCCTAGAAGGGAAATTAAATTGGGTAAATGTGGGAGTTGTGGTTACAAAATCACTAAAGGATATCGTATATGTGTGTGTTTGTGTGTGTGTGTAACATCACTCTTACATGAATTCACATTATGGCCAACTTTCACTTCACATAACCAATGTCTATCTTAGGTTTTTCTTCTCAGCTTTATAAATTATACTTGAATAGTTACATCATAAGAAAGGTTTGCCTTGGAAAACACTTCAAGGAATCACGTCCACTCCACAAGGAGGACTATGCCATAATTACTTTGGTGTTATGCCATAGCTCCATTCTTCGAGGACCACCTTATCATCATCTACATTGTTATAAAATCACTCCAATCCATGAGGACCACCATATAATTATCCAGCTGTTATATCATCACGCCAATATAGAGGAACACCTATCATCAACTACACTCAGTAGGACCATGGTGTTATAACATCACTCCATCTGGAGGACCACCATATCATTATTTAGGTGTTATAACACCCCACCAATCCAGAAGGACCACATATCATCAAAATTGGTTAAGAATACCATGGTGTTATAACATTACTCCATCCGGAGGACCACCATATCATCCTATGGGTGTTATAATGTCACTTGAATCTAGGAGGACTACCTATATTGTCAACTCCATTTAGGAAGACCATGGTTGTATAACATCACTCCATCTCGAGGATGACAAAATCATCATCTAGGTGTTATAATAGCACTTCAATCCATGATGACCATCCTATGGCTACTCTATTAGACACATCAAATGTACGTTAGCCAGCCTACTCGATGGTTCTACAACATCACTCCATCCGAAAGACCACCATATCATCATATGGGTGTTATAACATCACTCCAATCAAATATGGCCATCATATGGCTACTAAAATGGCCTCATCACATGAACATTAGCTAGTATATTGGAGTTTTTGTACGTGTGAACCCATACCATGTTGGTCATGTCTTGCATAGTGATGGGTATTTAATCCCCCATAAAATAACAATGAATCGTACCTTAGGTTAACGTCTAACCTTTAACAATGTGAGGGTGTATCAAGTGAACTCATATGGGTACATCGTGATGTACACAACAAGGATACCTCCATCATTCTGTCAACTTGCCCAATATTAGGGTCAGTCACAACATTCCTCCCCAATGTTAGCCCTTTTGTTTCCTTTTCTATGGCTCCTCAAGCCTACAAAGGTCGAGATACACTAGCTGGTGAACTTGAACTTATGGAGAAATTAAAAACTTTTAAATCATAAGATATCATTTCTACTTTCATATAGAAGTGACCATGAGGGTATTTAACAATACAATAATGGAATTTGACTCATGATAAACCTTATAAGGATTTAATGCATACTTTGAACTATTGACCAATGAACCAAGAATAAAACCCATGCATTATAAATAATTTTCTTCTGATCTTTAAATTAATTATTTTTCTTCTTTTGATGGATACATAAATATTATATCATGACATGAGTCAAATGATAATTATGAAGAAAAAAAATAGTTACATTCTTCAAGACTCCATCCTAACTAGGGATGTATTCATAATTGTCCAACGAGTACAAGGGAAATACTCGCTTTGAAAAGTTCTCATAAGAAGAATCAAATTGATAATCCATCTTTTCTTAGGCATATTTATCATAACCAACATTGTCCTTGAAGGCCTTAAAAGACAAGCTCATATTTAACTATGAGTATTATGTTGGGAGGCTTTACATGAGCTTCCATACTACCTCTAAGACACATACCCCATCTGAATGTTCTCAAGGTATGTCCTTTTACGATATTCTTATCTTGGATTCCTAGCCCTAGATCCTCAAATAATACTGGTCTTCTTAGCCAAATCTTATCTTGAACACATCATATCCTCAAAGAGTGTCAGTCCATGATACTAATTCCTACCTTGGATTCCTAATCCTCAAGGAGTATCAGTCTTAGATGCTTATCCAATCCTCCAGACACAATTCTTTCCTTATTTCCTTCACTGAGACTTAAAGTTGTTAGCCTTGGTCTATTTCATGCTACATAATGATAAGGACTATCCATCATCACTCCCTCTCAACCAGGGAAGATTCTCTGCTCCTATACAAGAAGACTCCTTTACTCCATCTCAAATCTAGACGAGATTCCGGAATTCTGAAAATTTAGCTATCAGTTCCACAAAGCTTTCATGGCTCCCACTTTCCTTTCCATATATTCATATCGAGCATGCTTCCTTTCTTGGTATAATAGGTCACGAAGCCATATTATTATGACAGTTTCTAGGTCACCCATAATGCACATCACTTCCCTCTTTTCTTCATCAACGGAAGCATTCTATTGTGCCTCCCTAGACTTTAAGTTGATCATAGCTTACTCATGAAAGTGATATTGTAGTACGAAATTTGACCTTCAAGTTATATTCCTGCTGCTACCTTCCAGACTCAAGATGGTCACATCTTGATCTTCACTGTTTCCAGGTATCATAAATTGAGTTCCTCTTCATATTATTTAAGTATTACATCCACACAATTGAACTTGCCTCATTTTTCATCATGAATACCTACAACATTCCTCGAGATAATAAAACAACAAGTCAATCAGATAACCAATAATATATATTAACAAAAAACGTACATAATCAAGAAAACCTTCTCAAAAAGGCATCACCATCTTCATATATAATATCCACATGATTCTACCTTTATACTTTAGAGAGCCCAAGGATCCAAATTTAGTGCTAAGTTACCATTTCCTTCTAGAGATCATGTTACATGTTGAAAATATAAATTGTAATGAGATAAAATAACAATATTAAATTCTTTCTATAGTAAGTCAATTATGTCTTCCTAGGCATCATAATTACTAACTTTTCTTGCAATATTTGTATCAGTCCTACACGAAAATTATCTTTACAAATGAATTCCTCATGTTTTCATTCGATGATTTATCTATTCAATCTTTATTTAGCTTACATATTATCTTTAAAGATAATTTAATCTCTTTCCTAATGATATTGAAACTAGAACAACTGCATTTTATCATCCTTTTAGAACTATATGTCATAATTCTTCTGCCAAGAAACTCCAAAGAGATGGTTGTTCTAGGATCTTGAGGATTCACCTTAGAAAAATGAGCTCCTTTAACATAATGTTAGACAATGAGAGGATGAATCTTATGCAAGTTGATGTCAAAATTTAAAATATTGTATGATTCTCTTAAAACAATCCAACCATGTAGATTCTAAATATGCTACTATGACATGAGTCCTTACTAAATCATAAATAATGCATGCTTAGTCCTTTAATAAAATTTCAAGGATCCTTACAGTTCCCCTCTTTCAAGATGCTCACCAAAGCACAAGGACTACTTTTCTTCTCATTTTTCTTCCTTTACCTGCATTATTCATCGACAAGTACCACAAATAAAAATATATAAAAACAAGAGCACAAAGAAAATTTTTCCAATCTAGGGTTTCTTCATGGAATATTAAATAATGGATTCCTATGGTTTTCAAGTACAAACCCTAACCATATCTAGGAACATGATTTCATACCCTAGACTTAATTTGATTCCAACCTTGTTATATACCCTTAACAACCTACAAACCCTAAAGATAAGGAGTTCAGGTTTCTATGAGGGAAAAAGTAGTTAGGTTTTTTCATACAACTAGGGTTTCCAAATACCATTTAGGATTTACAATCTCTAGATACGAATATCCTCCAAGGATGAATATTATAAACCCTAGAAACATGTCACAAAAGGACTAAAACAATTCATGTTATATAATTTATGCATAAAATGGTTGTATGTACCTTAGAATTAAGGACTACGTGCTTGAGTCCTCCATGACCAAAGTTGTTGCAAAGCCTTCACCATAATCAAGGTACTACTCCTTCCATTGATGTCATGATTTGCCCAATAAAAGTGCCAAATTAATATGTTTTGTATACTTCTTCCAACTCCAATACTTCCACGAAATTCTTTCTCTTATTTGGAACAATAATTTAGATGTTGCTACAACCTTTCAAGATAGGCTTCTATATTAACTTCCAATGTTCTTTCTTCTCAAATAAATGAATAAGTCTAGTACATATTTCTTAATATATTTGAAGCCTTCTTGGAGTAGGTATTTTTGTGACTTTAATTATCAAACTAGGGATTCATGTGTTCACTATACATGTTTTAAGAATAGGCCCATAGAGTCTTCCATACAAGTTAGCACATTTCCTCTAGCATAAGTCTTCTCCTACTGGATAGAATGACTATTTATAGCCTTCCTAAAATTTAATTAATTTTTGAGAAAATTCGATCATAGGCATTGATTTTTAGGGTTTTTGTTCCCTCTAATGTGACCTTCAATCAGGGCTAAGCCTTTTTTTTTCCTTACAAACCTCTAAAAAATGATGATAACCATACATATTTTTACTTTTCTCTACTTTAAAATACCTATGGTATTTTATCCTTAGTTTTGTCGACTACTTTATAGGTCTCGACCTCTCCCTTCAATCAGCAAGAAAAACAAGGGATGCGTACTTCTTCTAAGATAGATCTAAAATTCTAAGTAGTTCTCAACAAGGTCATATATATCTGAGAAATTATCCTAAAGTAGAATGTAGGCCTTTCAGCCTCCCAAACGTTACTAGAGTTATGTTTGTGGTTCCTTCTATGGCCTTGACGTAGGTTTTCAGATTTGTGGCTATTGGTGCCAATATTGGAGCAAGAATAATGAAGAAAACAAACATATTATAGGCTTCGAGAATTTCAGTCCTTAAGGATATTTCAAGTCTTCAAGTCATAGTGATCTCTTTAGTTGTCAAGGTTTTGACCTTATCTCTGATACCATGTTGTAAAAATTAAATATGAGGGTAGCTTATTATTCCATTTTCCATCTATGAAATTTATTTATGATATTTATTTCTTCTTTTTTCATTATTCTTATGTTCATCATCAAATAAATTCTGAAACAATATAGATAAAAACCATAAGAGAGAGACAATATAAATAGGATCCAAGATAGGGTAAAACCCCTTGAAAGGGGAAAACCCACGAGAAATTATTCTTATAGAATTAGATCAAAGGATACTTCCAAGGCTGAATCCTAGGCCTCTTCTTCCACTAATCAACCAACTAGACTTCCTTCATAGGTCTCCAAGGATAGCAAGATAGGTTCTCTTCAAAAAACACTTTTCAAGAAAAACTGTGGTACCTCCTCTAACCTTAGACCTAAATTAACCATAGGTACCTCACATAGGACATAATAGACCTCATTCACATGCCTTGGAGACTCCCTTTCATACCTTCTCTTCTCCTCCAAACCACAGACCAAGGGCTAGATATGTGAACTCACTTGTCTATGTTCAAATGGAGAGTGAAGTCATATTTTTATATCCTTTTGTGTGGCTCCTCAATCCTACATAAGGATGACATACACTAGCTAACCAACATGAACTTATGGAGAAACTAGACACTTCTAAATCATAAAATAGTATTTTTTCTTTTGATACAAGTTCCCATGAGGGTCTTTAACAATATAATAATGAACTTTGACTCATGATAAACCCTATAAGCATTGAATGGATGCTTTGACATATTTACCAATGACCCAAGCACAAAACCCATGCTTTATAAATAATTTTATTTTGATCTTTACATCAATTATTTTTCTTATTTTTATGGAAACATAAACATTACTTCTTGACATGAGTCAAATGACAATTATGAAGACTAAAACTAGTTACATTATTCAACACTTCCAAGGTGATGAGTGGTCGGGATATATTTCTAGATGACTTATAAACCTATGCTACAACATCATCTCTGAGGGAGATATTATTAACACATCAGATATTGTTGGATGAATTGTACACTTATGCTGTCTTTTGAACAGATATTTGTGAAGGTGAAATGTTGTTATTGGTATGGGTGATAATTTTGTCACTAACACAATCCCTTGAGCACATATATTTTCTAATCCAAGCTATCTATTCATTCTAGGAAAATTGGAAAGGTCCTTAAAAGCTAGATATGCCTATTTTATTGCTTAACCTCCTATAAACAAAATTTTGATGCAAGATTCTATTTCTTTGTACCATGGACTAGAAAGGGAAGACACAAAAATATTAAGTACATGATTGGACATTGGTTTTGTTTGGGAAATTTATTGTACTTGTAAGAGTACTATCTCAAGTTTCCAACACTGAAGATTTTCTTTGATTTTGTTTATAATAAAATCCTATAGAACCATTATTGGCACATTAAATATAAATGGGATTCATAAATACTAGCCATATGTCTTGACTCTTGAGTGAATGATGCGTTATGTTAAGAAATAAGCCATGGTATGGACATAAAAATGGACTATTTTAGTGATGACTTTCCCTAAAAAGGGGTCTCCAAGATTGGGTAAATATCCACGGTAAAACCATCTAAAAAAAGAAGTGTGTATCATAATTTTCGGGTAACATGAGTTATAAAAAAGCATATTAGAGTTGAATTCTGTATGATGTACTCTAATTTTGACATGAATGGGATACACTCATTCCCAAGTGTCCTCACTCTCCTTTTGTAGTTAATTGGATCATTTGAAGAACTTCTAGAATTGTCTTCAAAAGCATGGAAAACTTGTGGCCAAATCTTCACCTCTTCAATATATGGACAATACTATAATTTTTTTGTTGCTCCATCTCTAACTATTCATGATGCCAAAATTGTATATAACCATTTTTTATCTAAATGATGAGAGACATTGAGTCTTATTCTCTCATATTTAGACCAAACCTATGTTTGTGCTTATCAATTTATTTTCTTTATCCCCCAAGTGCTGGTGTAGTGTTTGGTGGAAAGAACACCTCTTTCTGTGCCCACTTTCAAGCTTTAACAAACAAGATGAAATTGCTTTCTACCCAATCAATTTTCTCCTCAAGATGATACATTTCCTTCAAAGCGATAAATTCAGCTTATTTGATAACATATGGTCCATAAACATTAGGCCTATGGCTTTCTTATCTCCTCAACATGGATCTTTATGAAAATAAATATAAAATAAAATAATGATGTCTCTAAACCTTAATGATTTTTCCCATTGTAATTAATTATTCAGTTGTTAATGCAATTCATTTACGAAACTAGAACTTTTTCAAATCGAGTTCGACTATATTTTGTTAGTCTAAGCAATTTAAATGCTCCTAACCATGATGCATGGTTGTAATTCATGTAACCAATTCTCAACCTTAAACTTGTATACAACTGACCAAAATAAAAATTGTCAGGATCAATGCTCTTGATTTAAAAAAGGGCATAATCAAATATGTTTGTGTTAGGTTTAAAGACTAATTCCAAGTGGATTCCAACACCATTATAATTCATCAATAAGAGGTTTTTTTAATAGGGAGGTTTGATTTATTTAGTTGAAAATTGAACAAAGCTACCAATGAAACGAGAAATATTACCTCAAAATGATAGCTCTACCCAAAAAACCCCACAAAAAATTGAAAAAACAAGCCGAAAACAAAAAGTGTTGATGTTGGAATAACATTTTTTTGGGTAAATTTTCAACATTTTTTTAAAACGGTAGTACTAGCAAATAGAAACCAATTTATTTTGTGCAAAATATATCCTCAAAAAAAATGTTGATGCTGGAATAACGCCTTTTTTTTTTGGGTAAATTTTAAACATTTTTTAATAATGACATTAAAAATGAAATATCATGACTCCATGTTGGCCGGATAAATCGTTCTTGTGGACAAGATCGATCTTCCTAGTGTCAGAAGAAAATCTAGCAACAAACGAACAACTAAGCTTGTCTTTCTCTAAATATATTTGTTTTACAAATAAATGCTATGAAGGTGTTATCCTACCTTAGATCCAAATGCTTATTTGTGGTTGTAGTGCTTCTGTCGCATCAATAATCCTTCGTCACAACAAGAGTTATTTTGTCGCAACAATAATCCTTCTATTGCAACAAGAGTTCTTTCGTCACAAGAAAGTGTCGTCTTTTGCCAATCTTAGCCTTGATGTTCGAAAGGCCTTCCCGGGGTCCGAAGCAGGAGTCTCCTCTACTTTGATAAGTCTTGCACTCTTCCTCCAGGAGCACAAAGAGGTATGTGATCTTTCTTCTCAAAATCTCAGCAGAAAGAAGTTTAAATCTCAACAACACTTCAACTCAATCACCCATAAAGCTTGAACTCCAATTCTCAATCTCTAAAATCTAACCATTTGAGGCTACCCAATGCCTCCTTTTATAGAGCAGATGAGGAGGTTAGAATTCCAACTTTGTAGGGATAGAATCCTCCTTCAAAGGGATAGAATCCTCACATCAAGGGATCAGTTCCTTAAGGTGAGGGATACATGCACCTTATCAAAGCGTACTCATCCCCAAAAATTCTCATCTAGAACCTTCTAGAATTGACCTCAAACCACTTTTTTGACTTTACTTTCTCGCCTTTTTTACTTTGAGGAGGGTATGCAGGCATTGCAAAGGAAAACTGCGTTCTATAACGTAGGTAAGCAGTGTATTACTTGCGTACCCAAGCTAGGAACGCAGGCAGTCTTCATGTTACCTACGTACCCATTCTTTCAGAGGTTTTTAGGGTTTTTCTTCTTGTTTTAGGGCTTGACATGAGGAGTAAAGGTTGTAAGACTTGCAGAGGAGGTATGTATGAGTGTTAATGAGCTCATACAGTTAGCAGAATGTCAAGGTGACAGTTTTTTGTGTAAAAGATTTCCCCCTAAAGTGCGAAGTCTGGAATAGATGAAGATGAAGTCTGTCATATATGAAGAGTGAAGCACTTTATCATTTCAAGGATCATCCTGTGGACACCTCGGGCGGAACCTGTAAAAACATTCAATGAAAAATACATATATGTAATCACATAATCGCTGAGGTAGGCATTCCCATACTCAGATCAAAAACTAACTAAACTTGTTTTGATACAGAAATGATTTTAATATTACATCAATAGTGTAGACACAACATGGGCACAACCATCTATAATGAATAGTCTACAGTATAATAATAAAACTCCTCGTAGCTTGGATGGTGGAAACTAGATCCAGGTTCTTGATTTCTGCTTCCCGAACTAGTACGATTCTATCCATGCGATTAAATGTGTTGAAGTCGAACATGGTAGAAACCACTTTATTACCAGTCAATGATGCGAATTGTTAACAAGTGTGAGAGAAACCACCAGTAATGTCAATGGCTCTCAAAGTACTCAGTAAAATCCATGAAATGTGAATGAATGAGTTGAAGTCAAACATGTCACGGAATCATTCGATTGAAGGTCAATGATGCAACCTGTCGTCGAAGGCGAGAAACCTGCCATTGAGGCATGCAGATTTCAAGGTACTGACGATTTTTGGATCAACTTCCTAGATAAAGAGCTGTCGTCGATAGAAAGTGATCCGTCGTAAGCAAGCCCACAACATGAAATCATAGATCAAGTTTTGAAGAAATATATTGGCAAGGACTGACTCAGGGATGGTAAAAATGGAAGACAGGTATTTTTCAGATGAATGGTTTGTTTGAACTGTCCTCTTGAACACATAACGACACTGCATATGGTTTGGTGAAAATTAACCCAAAGCTAATACCCAAAAACCGGCTGAAGACTTTCAATGTGGTTTGATTAACTGTTAGGTAAAGGATTTCCCAACCAGGTGAATGAAAAGTGTCATGTTCAAGAGTGGTTAACAGTTTTCTGAATAATCAAAATGTAACAAAAAGGTTCGTTTTTCTCTCTTTTTCCCCCACCATTTCTGGCAAGTACCTCTTTATTTTTGACAAGCTTGAGGAGGATAACATTTACTTGTTTATAAGCTCATCCTTCGGATGAGTCCAACTTAGTTTAAGATTCGAACCCTAAGAAGGAGTGGTTCGTTCCTGTTTTAAAATTGAACAGGTCCTTTACTATTAAATTTTAATGAGTCCAGTATAGGAGAAACTTGGTATTTTTTCAATTTTAGAGAGTCAGAAGAAAAAACTTAAGAAAAATCCATGGGTGTACTTTTTCATAAATTTAGTCTCTCAAGACCGAAAAAGGATAAAATAATGTGGGAGAGAACTCTATTGACCATAATTAGTCAACATATACCTTTTTCGTAAATAGTCCATTTCAGTCCATAAAAGGGGTAAACTTATACTGAAAGAAAGATCATTCATTTACTTTAACGAGTTCGAATAATCAAGTGCTCGGAAATATTTTCATGTTTAGAGAGTCTGAAAAGGGCTTAAAATTTTCGTAAGTTTTAACGAGTTCGAAAAAGTGATAAAAGTATACTCATTAGTTTCACTTTTTCTGTAAATTTTAAGGAGTTCGAAAAAGGGATAAAAATTTACTCATGGTTTTCACTTTTTCATAAGTTTTAACGAGTTCGAACAAGGGATAAAAATATACTCCTGTGGCTGAATTTCAATTTAATTTACGAGCAGGAAAAGACGGAAAGAGCTCGGCATTTTCATGTTTTTTACGAGAATGAAATATAGCAAAATAATCTCGGGATTTTCATGAGTTTAACGAGTCTTGAAAATAACCAAAATTGACTCAAGATAGGTTTCATTTTTACAAAAGCTTGAAACAGTGAAAAAATATGCTTTAGAGTGGTTTCATTTTTACACAAGCTTGAAACAGAGAGAAAACTGTGCTCGATGCCCCCTAAGCGTAACTGCTAGAGCGCATGCCCCCCAAGCTTCATTTCATTCAACTAAGTACACTGCTGGTAATTAATAGCTAGATGGAATGAGGGTTCATTTACGAGATCATATGAAAGACCCAACCTAAAACTATAAGAAAATTATGCAAAAAACTAAAATAATTAACCTAAATATATGACTTAAAATTTACGAGATCTAGTCAAAGACTCGACTCAATTAGGGGAGGATTTGTTTCATTTTTTAACGAGCTTGACACAAGAAAATAACTATGCTCATGGAAACGTGTTTCATTTTTTAATGAGTTTGACACAGTAAAAGGAACTTTCCTCTTCTACATGTTTCATTTTTTAACGAGGTTGACACCGTAAAAGAAACTATCCTTGTACCTGATTCATTTTTTTACGAGGTTGACTCGGTAACGAGAACCATCCTCAGAAACTACTTATTTCTAATATGTTAACCTACTCTTACAATCTATCTACTGATTCATTTTTTAATGAGGTTGACACAAGAAAAAAACTGTCCTCATACCTGATTCATTTTTTAACGAGTTTGACTCAGTAATAGGAACTATCCTCACCTACATGTTTCATTTTTTAACGAGGTTGACACAGTAAAAGAAACTTTCCTCGGACTCACTGATTCATTTTCTAACGAGGTTGACACAGTAAAAGGAACCTTCCTCGGACTCACTGATTCATTTTTTAACGAGGTTGACATAGTAATAGGAACTCTCCTCATACTCACTGATTCATTTTTTAACGAGGTTGACACAGTAAAAGGAAATTTCCTCAGACTCACTGATTCATTTTTTAACGAGGTTGACACAGTAAAAGGAACTTTCCTCGGACTCACTGATTCATTTTTTAATGAGGTTGACACAGTAAAAGGAGCTTTCCTCGGACCAACTGATTCATTTTTTAATGAGGTTGACACGGGAAAAGAACTATCCTCATACCTGATTCATTTTTAACAAGGTTGACTCAGTAACAGGAACTATCCTCTGACCGACTGATTCATTTTTTAACGAGGTTGACACGGGAAAAGAACTGTCCTCATACCTGATTCATTTTTTAACGAGGTTGACTCAGTAACAGGGACCATCCTCATAAACTACTTATTTATAATGTATCAACCTACTCTCTACAATCTACCTACTACTTCATTTTTTAATGAGGTTGACACAGGAAAAGAACTGTCCTCAAGGAAGCTTGTTTCATTTTTTAAATGAGCTTGACACAAGAAAAGGAACTATTCTCTCGACTAACTGATTCATTTTTTAACGAGGTTGACATAGTAAAAGGAATTATCCTCGGAAACTACTTATTTCTAATCTATTAGCCTACTCTTACAATATATCTACTGATTCATTTTTTAATGAGGTTGACACAGGAAAAGAACTGTCCTCATACCTGATTCATTTTTTAACAAGGTTGACTCAGTAATAGGAACTATCCTCACCTACATGTTTCATTTTTTAACGAGGTTGACACAGTAAAATAAACTTTCCTCGGACTCACTGATTCATTTTTTAACGAGGTTGACACATTAAAACGAACTTTCCTCGGACTCACTGATTCATGGCTTCCAACTGGAAGAAACACATGTTAATGGACACACCTTGATCATGGCTTCCAAGAGGTCTTCATCAAAAGGAAGAATAGTTCTCTGGAAGGAACACATGTCAAGGGACTCAAAAGGGATAAGAACATCATGTTCAAATAATCCCATAGAGCTTTCCATGTCAATTACCGGATCTAAGTCAAAGGAAGACGAGAAAATAGTGAGATGCTTGCTTACATCGGTAATTGAAAACGTGGGACTAGTTGCCACATAATTAACCTGTGGCAGGGTAGATACCACTTTAGAATCAGGAACATTTAGGGGTGTCATATTATTGGTAGTCGAAACAAGACTAGGGAATGAAAGCTGGTCTACAGTCACAATATTGCCATTGTGAGGGAAAGACACCACGCGAAAGAGTGTCGATACGACAACTTTCATTGCATAAACATAGTCTCTCCCAAGGAGTATATTGAAATCCACGGGACCTCGAACTACCATAAGATCAATACAGACAATTTTACCTTCCAAGGTAATAGAAAAATTAGGAAGGATCCCTAAAGGTTCACTAATGGTTCTGTTAAAAGCTTTCAGATTCTGCGTATTAGGCACAAGCTGAGGGGAACCCAAAGCTTTCCAAACAGTTGAGGATAAAATACTAACAGAAGCACCTTCATCTACTTGTGTGCGGTGTATGTCCCTACCACCAAACTTCACAATGATTTGGAAAGGGATGGAGGAAGGAAGACGAGGTTCTGTCAGTCTATTGCAATCAAAGGAAAAGACCTTAGTGTTTGGAGGGGGTTCTGTAGAAACTGGTGAAATGCCCCCCGGCATAGAAGAATCTGATGTAACAAGAAGAACCTAAGCGGTATGAAGTTCACTCTCTACAGGGAGAATGGGATCGATCGAATGTGAAATCGAACCGACCACTTAATCAACTAATGGATCATGAACCTGAGTGATATGAGTTTCACTCTCCAATGGAAGAGTGGGATCTACTGTACTTGAAATGAGATCAATCACTCCGTCAGTTGACGGTAGGTTGGGAGAAATTTTACGGTAACTAGTTGGAAATTCCACAGCAAGGTTTTCCAATAATTTTGAGGCTTCATCCATGTGAGGGAAAATGTGAGTTTGATGACTCCCTTTGCATAACTTACAAGGAAACCTAACTTTACCCTTTTTCCCAGGAACCTGACTATCATTGGTTGATGGATCAATGGAAATTTGATGAGATTTTTCTGACCATACTTCCAAGACCTTTGGAATACTAGGACAATTGATAAGGAAGTGGTCACCCTTACAAAGCCTGCAAGGGTATTTGCGTTTACGATGCATGTTGGAGGTTTCCTCAACACAACAAACACTTACATCCATGGTTGGTTGGTTGACTTCTTTCTTATCTTGCTTCTTCTTCTTCTTCTTCTTCTTCCCTTTCTTCTTCTTCTTAGCCACCTGGTTACTAGTGTCAAGGCTTTTACCAAGTGAAGAGGAAGAAATGGAGGAAGAAATATTAGGCGAAGAAGGTAAAGGGTCAACAGAAGGTTGGTGATGTTGAGATGGTGAACTCTGTGAAGCATCCGGTTGAGGTGGAACAATTGGAGTGTTCGGGGCCAACGAAGTTGAAAATAACCATATCGGTAAACCTATTGTAAATCCAGGTAATGACAATGTAGCCATATAAGGAGGACCAACATTTCCAAAGCAAGGAAAAGTACTAGGATTCTCGTTAAGAGGGGTTCCTTGGTTGGTAAATTCCGAAACAGTTTCCATTATATTCAACTTCAGTGAATTTTATTAACAATTTAAAACTAAAATTAACAATTCACAATTCACACCTAACAATTAAAATTCACAATTCACACCTATGGTTTCTAAAAGTAAAAACAAACAAATTAACACACGCTATCAAATCTAGGAGTCAAACCACACACAAACAGTAGATTCCCGCACTAAAAACACTAGTTGGTGATGAAATCCAACATCATAGAATTTTAATGCAAAAATGGCGGTTGGAACAGTTACCCCGAAAACCTCCTTAATGAAACAGACTGGCACAAGTTTCTTCACAAAACCATCTCGAGTGAAGAGAACCCCCGAGAGAGTCCAAGTGAGTCTAATCGACGTCTGCTCCAGGTATAGTGAGATATTTCCGTCACCGTCACCTTAAGAAATAATCTTAAGCTTATAGACACTAAGGTTACCAACAGTAACAAATACAACTGGGGTAACAATCTACGATCTGATTCCACGTGCAAGGGCAGAGTAACAAAGCTCAATCCCCTTGAAGGCTCCTCAACATGGTCAATCTGAGGTTTACCAACAAGTGACCCCAGGTTCCTCAACAATGGTTAATCCGAGGTTTACCGTTTGTAATGCGTGCATATCTTCTATCTTTCCCAATGAAACAAAATTGATTGTCTCAAAGGTTCAGACATGATCTCGTGATTACCTCCTTTAAGAGAAGCTTTCTAGATTGTACCAATTACAATTGGATTTATTTCCTACCGCAAGATTTATCTACTTGTTTGTTTTAGTTGCTTTGGAAATTTAACTACAACCTATTCCAAAGCACTAATCTTGAGCTAGATTGGTGGAAAGAGCCCTAAAAATGTAAAAATTACTAGATGAATTTTAATTAAGCGTTGTGTTATTTAGGCTGTTATTACTCAAAAGGTAAATGGATATGAAACCAATGGTGTTATGACCCGACCCAAAACTGAATGCAATCGAATATGATAATGTAATCTTTTCAATTCGATGAATCCTAACTAAAGTAAGGAGAGAGTTTCCATACACTTCCAACAATGCAAAAAATTGATCACTAAGAGAAAATATAACAAATTCTCTAATGCACTAATTTCATCAATAAAAACTAATGCAAATCAATTCCAAAACAATTTTTTATTTTTGTGTTTTTAAAACAAGCATAAAAACATCTAAATTCAAATCAAAGAAAACTGATCTAAATCTACGATTGATTTTTCAGAATGTAAACTATGCAGTTGTAATATATGCACAATTCACATCAAAAGTATGCAAATGTAATCTATGCACATTTTTCATTCATATTCTGAAAATGAGAATTCTAATTATGCAAATGTGATCTATGCAAGAGAATTATCAAACACAAGATGATTCTAATGTAATCTAAGAACCAACCAAGTGCAAGTCAAGAAAATCGGGTGAGAGTTCCAAAGATCAAAAAATACTCAAAGGCGATTAACACTCATACACAATTTAGCCCCGCCCACCCCCCCCCCCCCACCCCCTCGGCGATTGAGGGGGGAATTTTTTTGCAAAAACAAAAGCAAAAAGATGGAAAATTGTGAAAATACTGAGACAAACCTCCAAGTAACGAACAAAGGAAATCAAATTAAGAATTTCTCAAAAAAGAGACTCAAAACACCCAATTAACTTAATGGAGATTGATGAGATGAAGAATTTTATGAAAGAAACTCATAAACAAGAGATTTTTGATAGAAAAATACAGATCTGGGTAGATGCTAAGAATCCTAAATTAAATCTAAACTAAACTAGAAAAAAGAAATCTAAAGTTTTTCAAAAAATTTAACAGGGTCCGCAGGCTTCCAGAGGTAACAGGTTCGGTCCCGCACTGTTAACTCAAGGAAAGTGTGAAACTGCTCGCACTGTGCAAAAGAACAAAGTGCGGTCCCCAGAAAAGTTCAAGAAAAACGTAAAAGATTTCAAAATTTTCAAAAACAGAGAAAACCTAAGCTACCCAGGCAAATATCCATCAATAAAAAACCAAGAAAAAACTTTTCTCAAATCAAAATAAAAGAGAACCAAAAACAACAAGTTCTTTCCCCAGCGGAGTCGCCAATTTGTTGGCCGGATAAATCGTTCTTGCGGACAAGATTGATCTCCCTAGTGTCATAAGACAATATAGCAACAAACAAACAACTAAGCTTGTCTTTCGCTAAATATATTCGTTTTACAAATAAATGCTATGAAGGTGTTGATCCTACCTTAGATCCAAATGCTTATTTTTGGTCATAGTGCTTCCGTCGCATCAATAATCCTTCGTCGCAACAAGAGTTGTTTTGTCGCAACAATAATCCTTCCGTCACAACAAGAGTTCTTTTGTCACAAGAAAGTGTCTTCTTTTGCCGATCTTAGCCTTGATGTTCGAAAGGCTTTCCCGGGGTCTGAAGAAGGAGTCTCCTCTACTTTGATAAGTCTTGCACTCTTCCTCTAGGAGCACAAAGAGGTATGTGATATTTCCTCTCAAAATCTTAGCAGAAAGAAGTTTAAATGTCAACAGCAGTTCAACTCAATCACCCATAAAGCTTGAACTCCAATTCTCAATCTCCAAAATCTAACCATTTGAGGCTACCCAATGCCTCCTTTTATAGAGCATATGAGGAGGTTAATATTCCACCTTTGTAGGGATAGAATCCTTCTTCAAAGGGATAGAATCCTCACATCAAGGAATTAGTTCCTTAAGGTGAGGGATACATGCACCTTATCAAAGCGTACTCATCCCCAAAAATTCTCATCTAGAACCTTCTAGAATTGACCTCAAACCACTTTTTTGACTTTACTTTCTCACCTTTTTTACTTTGAGGAGGGTACACAGGCATTGCAAAGGAAAAATGCGATCTAGAACGTAGGTAAGCAGTGTATTACCTGCGTACCCAAGCTAGGAACACAGGCAGGCTTCATGTTACCTGCGTACCCATTCTTTCAGAGGTTTTTAGGGTTTTTCTTCTTGTTTTAGGGCTTGACATGAGGATTAAAGGTTGTAAGACTTGCAGAGGAGGTATGTATGAGTGTTAATGAGCTCATACAGTTAGCAAAATGTCAAGGTGACAATTTTTAGTGTAACACTCCAAAAAACCTTAAATTTCCAACGATTTTCAAGAATGGCATTAAAGATAGAATATCACGTCTTTGAAAAGCCTTAAAATTCGAACAATTTTAGGAATGACATTATATAAAAAATATCACGTCTTTGAAAAACCTTAAACTTCCAACAATTTCAAGTCATGGTGCTAAACAAAAAATACTTATATTTCTTTTCATCCATAGCATTAAAGATCAAATATCATGACTTAGAAAAACATTAAATTCTTGACAATTTTTTAAACATGGAATTATAACCAAAGATTATGACTAAAAAAACCTTAAGTTTTCAAAATATTTCAAGCATGACATTATGGAAAAAAATTATAACTAAAAAAACTTAAAAATAAAAACCTAAATGAAAGAGTCATTATACCAAGAGCATTTTTTTTTTGAAAATGCAAAATGTATAACAATTTTAAAATATTAGCTTAAGACAACTTGACGCATTGTAAAAAAAATTTAAAAAATCAACCATCAAATGGACAGACAGTGTAGGCGAACTCGGCCCATTGTAATGAACACTTAAAGACCAACCATGAAATTGACACATTGTGGGGGACACTTGATTCATTATAACAAAAAAATTAAAATCAACTATCAATTTGACACATAATGTAATCAAGCTATTAGTCGACCAGCGAAAAAAAAATATATAAATAAATAAAAATGAAGAAAAAAAAAAACAAAAATTCAAACATTGAAAAAAAATCAAATATAAAAATCACAAAAAAACAAACCAACATAAAAACGTAAAAAAACAAAATTGACTTGTAAAACCAAAAAAAATATAAAAAACACATAATTTAAGGAAAAATGGTTAAGATTTAAAAAAAAAAAAAAATATATATATATATATATATATATATATATATATATATATATATATATATATATATATATATATATATATATATATATATATATTGTTGGATAACAAAAAAAATAAACAAAATAAAAAACATTAAAATAAATAAATATTATACATTAAAAATAAAAGAAAATTGAAAAACATTAGAAATAGTAAAAAACATTAAAGATAAAAGGACATTAAAAAGAATTTTTTTTTAAGTCAGAAGCCAAAAAAAAGCCTAAATAGAAAAAAAAAACCACAATTAAAACAAATTAAAAAAAAAAAAAAAAAAAAACATTATTAAAAACACCAAATTTTTTTTTTTTTTTAAAACACCTAAAAAATTACGTCAAGTAGTCGAGTTTGATTCCCTGAATTAACCTGGTCGCCTAGGGTCGAGGCCTCACTGCCCTGGTCATCCAGCTCAATTCTAAAAATTGACATGGCAACACAGGGTAGTGGCACCTTGGGCTTGGGTTCGGTGAGATTGTGCAGCCTTGCCCCGCAACCCTGGGTAGCAATGGCTAAGCATGGCCTTGGCTGACCAGGGCCGCGAGCACTCGAGCATTGGCAAGGAGGGGATGCAACAACTGCACCCTGCACAAGCTAAAGGCAGTGCAACCCTAGGCTACCATGTCAATTCCCGAAATCAACCTAGTTTCCCAAGACCGTGAGGCTTCAACCCTGACGAGAAAGGTTGATTATGGGAATCAACCTAGCTGCCCAGGGAAGCGGAGCATCGATCCTAGGTGGCTAGGTTGATTCTGGGAATCGACCTTCGCCGCTCGACACAATTTAAAAATAAATAAAAATTTAATTTTAATTTTCAATTTTTTTTTAATTGTAATTTTTGTTTTTATTTCAATTTTTTGTATTTTTTTTAAATGTTTTTGATTTTATGTTTTTAATAAAATTTTTTGTGTTTTTATTTTCATGTCTACTTTTCAATTTTTTTAATGTTTTTTTTTTTTTTTAAATTTAATTTTTGTAAAAAATATCGTGTTAATAATTTTCTTTTAATTATTATTTTTTTTCTGAATAAGACTAAATCTATTAAGAAGAGAAATATAGTACAATCAGAGCTCGCATAGAAGCGAAGCGAAAAAAGCAAGGGAACCGGAAATGATATAGTATCAACTTCGGTCCCATAGAGCAACCATGGCGTGAGTGACAGGTAACAAAGAGAACAGAGAAGAACGAGCTAAACTGAGGAGTCTACCCAGCATGGGCAGAGTCTCCCAAATGACATTTTTTTCCTTTCTTTTTACTGACTTTGACCCAACCATTCTGATCTGGCTGGATTGGAACCACTTGCAGACTGTTCTGTGCTGAAGGTGAAGTCTCCTTATCTGAGTCGGAAGAAGAAGACTCATGAGAGCGTTTCTGCAAGATCAAAGACACAGTGGGATCCTCGGGTCGATCTGAGGGCGGGTCCTTTGGATGCTCCACATTCTCCTCTTCCACTTCAATATCCTCCTCATCAGAGCTAGAGGACTCGAAGTCATCCATAGGGGGTCTATCACAAGGTTTCCAACTCTTGGATTTGGATTTGTGATTGAGGTTCTTCTTTTTGTCGAGGAACGTTGCACATGAGTTCTGGAGATGACCTGTCTGATGGCAATGATGACACCTGAAGGCTGTGTTCTCATAGTCCAATGTTTGCACCCAATGGAAGTCCCCAACTTTTAGGATGATCTGGTCTGGCAACCCTTTGCTAATGTCAATTTCCGCGCAGATTCTGCCAAAGGTATATACACCCTTCTCTGCCCTTGATGTGTCTGTTGCCAGGAAGCGGCCAAGAGTATCCCCAATTGATTGAAAGACAGCAAAATGCCAAAGATGCGCAGGGAGATTTGGAAGCCTGACCCAGATAGGAAGCTTGGTGATCACAGCAGTAGAGGGGTTAAAGTTTGGGAACCAGGGGGTGAGGAAAAGTCCGGCTGAACCCCAGAACTAGGGGCCTCCCGTTAAGGCCTTATGGTAATCTTCGTTGAAGGCAAAGGCTACAATAAAGAAGCCTTTTGAGCATAAAAAGACTTTGGTGTTGTTGGTCCAATTGGTGCGGATCCATTGGTATAGATCAGCAGTACGAGGCCATAGTCCGTTAAACCTGCAAATGTTTGGTATTGATCATCCAGAGTAGGATGAGTGATTTCAATAGCTGGGGCTTTCTCCATTTTGTCCACCAAGAAAGGTTTCGGAGCCTCAGCTGGTTGAGCAGTATTCTTGGCAGGTTGTGCATGAACCGCATCTTTATAGGAAAATCCTTTGGGGGCAGAGGATTGCCCAACAGCACCTCCCCTTAGTCGAAGTGATAGGATCACTGTGGCATTTCTTGCAATTTTGTAATAGGAAAGAGGCAGATTGCAGTCAAGCTGCTTACCTGTGAAGAGGAGCCGCAGAAGGGAGGAAGGAATCCCCAACCTTTTCTCGAGGATCTGTGAGAGATAGCCCACAGTGAATGAGGGTTGCACCTCAAGGAGCAGGGTTTTGCCCGTCAAAAGAATTATTTGAATCTGAAAAGTCGTTTGCTGGGGATGAGAGGGATCCCAGCTGCCAAGAAGGGGCATCGAAGTCGTTTTAGTGACTTCTCTGGGTTGCAAGGCCAGCTCCAGATCCAGTTGGGATTTCTTCTGCAAGTGGAAGTTTAGAGCGGCAGTAGCCCAGGTGAAAAAACTGCTAGCGTAGTCGTTGAGAAAAATGGGGATGCGGCCATAGAAAGGTGAGGCAAGGTCGCCCCTTCCTGCCATCTCACAGTTAGACGGCCAAAGGACTGTGGTGGCCGTGACTGTTGCTTGCTGGGAGACGCACCATTTCCCCGCATAAAATCGCCCCCCCGCTTCAGTCATCGCCTTATCTTCTGCATTGTTGCGAATAGGCAGGTATCCGCTTCTTCTCCTCGCAGGGGTTTGCATGCATTCAGTATCATGGCGGCAGAACCAGGCCTACGTGAACCAACTAGCGGCGGCAGCATTCGGCGTTTGAAACCCTAGGGCAAGGGTAAGTGCGCTGGGGTTCTCCATTCCGCTCCATTGCCTTCTTTTAATTATTATTTGTTATGTTTTTGTTAATTTAATTGTATTTTTTATTGTTTATGTTTTAACCTTTTAGTTTTTAAGATTTTGTTGTTGTTTTTTTTACGTGTTTTTTCTGTTATTTTTACTTAAAAGTTTATAATTCATTTTTTTTAGAAAAAAAACTTCAAGTGTCATCATTTTTTGATATAAAATTCATACATATTTCATAAAATTGTCTATTTTTCCAACTTTTTTTATTCAAATTTTCCATATAAATCTTTTGTTTAACATGTCACTTTTAGTGAAAAGGTCATGAAATACGTATTTTTTTAATAATGTATACATGAAAAATGTGGATTTTTTTTCAATGTTTAACATTATTGTCTTTTAGTGACAATTATTTTTTGTGTGTTGAAGTATTAATTAATGATATATAAATATATAAAAAATCCTAGCCTCAAAATATTAATGTTATTATGTTTTTTAAACTTTGCATAAAAAATTAAAAAAGTCATTATAAAAAAACATTGGAAAGAAAATCAAAAAACAAATATTTGGAAAATACTTAAAAAAACAAACATCTTATGACAAAAAAACATAAGAGGAATAAGACAACTTTAGAAATGGTTAAATAATCAACATTTAAAAAAAAAAAGTGCATTCTTAGGACATAAAAAATTTGAAGTGTCAAAAATATGTCTCATAAAGAAAATGTTGATGCTTTTTAAAATCAACATGAAAATTACTAACATTAAAAAAAAATTATCCACACTTATTACATTCGAAAATTTAAAGTGTAAAAAATAAGCCTTCTAAACAAAAAAGGTCGATGCTCAACCAACACTTTTGAAAATCAACATGAAAATCACGAACATTTACAAAAAAATGTTCATACTTGATGCATAAGAAAATTTAAAGTGTCAAAAATAAGCCTTCTAAAAAAAATGGGTTGATGTTGCATCAACGCTTTTAAAAATCAGCATGAAAATTACTAACATTTAAAAAAATGTCAGTACTTGGTATATAGGAAAATTTAAAGTGTCAAAAATATGCTAAGAAAAAAAGGTGTATTCTAAATGAGCACATTTCAAAATCGGATAATTTATTTTCTACCTCAAAAAAATGGGTAATCGATAAATTTCTCATTTGATTGGTAACTATGTTATTTCCGCAACATCTAAAACCCATAGCTTCAATAATGAATAAAGGTGCATCATGCTTAATCTGTGAAGTGACCAATGAAAATTATTAGATTCCAAGGATTATGTTTATTTTTACTTTGACCCATAATTACTAGCCCTCGAAAAATATACCTTGAATATGTTCTCAAACTATTAGGAAAGCACAAATATTTGCAACAATCATCTATATGGAAGTGTTTACCCCGTAGAATTTTCAACAAAAAGTGTTAGCTTAGAGTTTTAGTGCGGACGTGTAGAAACCCTTTAGGACAGCCCTAGGTCAGCTCTAAGTTACATTCATTGCCTTCATTCTTAGACTAAATTCAAGTTATTTTGTCCTCCCACAAGTGATTGAGTTGTTTTGACCTCTAAGCCTAACCCTAAGATGGAACGATCCCTCTATCTCCTAGTTTGAAAAGTTGGCAAAAAAAAAAAACCATTTCCCGAGGAAGTGACATAAACAAAGGGAAGCTCCCTTGCAAACCTTCCTCCTCCACTTCCACAAGTTAAGTGACTCCTTGACTCAATCTTCCATCCTTCCTATGTGAGACTTGTCCATATAAGAGAGGTAGTTGTATGATTTTATAGGCTTGATGATTAATTATCTCTTGCTCTTGTGAACCTATCTCCCTCCTTAGCCATTGTAAGAGACCTAACACAGAGAAGCCTTATTGATCCAACTTGGCCTATAGAAGGTTTAGCCCTCTCCTTTCCAACTATCTTACCCAGTGATACCCTCCTTGATTCCTTAGTGAATATAAAATTGAGAATGCTAGTTGTCAAAGTGACACTGGGAAATAGTGTTTAGTTCACCCAAGCTACCCCTTGTGAGCCTTACACAACCCTAGGGTGCTAATTTCTGTGTCAACACCCTTCATTTTAGAAAATTTCATGGTATTCTTTTGCTTGGTTCATTGTCTCCTCATACAAATAATCTCTAATTATCACCATTTTTGGATTTTACTCTATGCCAATGTCATGTTTTTTGGTCTTTCCATGGATTGTTATAATTAGTGGCACTTGGGCTAGTGGTCACCCTTTCTACTCCACATTATTCTTCTGTCTCTCCAAATTTTAAGTGATGCGGGTATTCTTCATTTGACACTTCTTCAATCTTAGGTAATGTGCCATGTGTTGATGCTTGTATTTCTCTAAGTGTTGTGTGCAAACATTATTTAGTTGCATTGGTATTTTATTTTTCCTGGAATGTAATTCCCTAATGTGCTATAACATAGTGGTCAAGATGAGTTCTTCTTCAATGGGTCCAAAATTGGACCCAAGTTCTTTAACGATCCTTGTTTAAGTTGTGGTTTCTCTTCTTAATTCTTCTTGCACATACCGGATCTTTCGTATAGTCACAAGGGTGTGTATGAAGTTATGTGGCCAAAAAAATTCTTCCACTTCTAGAATGGCCCATGTCTTCTTGCATTGAAACACATTCTCCACTAGACCTTCTGTGCCTTTTTACAAAGTTGTGAGGTGATCTTGGCTTTGGTAGAATTTGTGCCACATCACTACTGTCATAATCCCTCATGATTTTGGTGTTTCTTTGTGTATCTCCCACCATTTCACTATAGTTCTAGGTAGTGCGACATCTAGAGCAAGAAAATGTGATTTATTTAGTATTTTTTTTATTTCTCGTGGGAAGTCAATGAGGATCCTTATTGCATCAAAGTTTGTAAATCCCTAGATCTCTGAGCCAATCCATCTCACATCTCTAGCTATCCACACACATCTCTTGGATGATACTTTGTGTATCATATTTTTCCAATGATTCAATACATCTTTTGAATCTAGGTCACATGAGCAGATGCTCCTCCAACTTAGTTCTCATTCTACAGTGTGTTTGAAATATTCTTCCCTTCCTACAGTAATATCATATAGGCTTAATATATCTACATCTCTCTCACTACTTGTTGTGGATCTTCCTTGATCTTTTTTCTTAGCAGTAGCATTTTACAAGCCCTCAATCTTTATAGTATCCCAATCTTCCATTACAGGCTCTATGTATCTTGTTCCTTCCTTGGGATCAAGAGGGATGACCAATCTGATTAAGTCATATTCTAAGGCCATTTTTATTTTCTTCAAATTATTTACAACCTTGTTGTCAAATTCCCACTCAATACCTAGCAAGGCTAGATATGGTTTTGTCTCATCAACTATTTCAATAACTTCAAAATCTGCTATAATTTCCACTCTGTCAAGGTTGATCTGCACATATTTTAGCCTTCCAATTGGGAATATTTTATACTGGTTGTCCAGGTGCAATTGAACTAGTGACCAAACTGATATTTTTCTTCCCATCTATTCTCATGATATTTTGGGCTGAATGTTTACATCTGAACCCAAGTCAAGAATGACATTCTCCATTTTGTAGCCTTCTATCTCTACTACAAAATTTAACTCCCTATTTGTTATTTTCTATTCCTCTATCTATCTCACTTTTCTCTCAGGTAGTGGGTTTGATATGGGATATTTTCCCTCATATATACAATTATTGTTCAACATGCTATATTTTGATTTGTTTTAGGACGTTCCATATTTATGAGGCATTATTGAAAAAAATATTTGACATGGCCCTCTATATTTTCCTCCTTTCCTATTGTTTTCAATTATTTCCAAGGTATTGAAGTGTTTCGGTCTTATCTTTCATCAAAATCCCTTCGTCCTTCAAACATAACTTCCTTTTTTTTCTTCATGTAAAACATAGGAAGTGGTATTGCTTTCATAATTACTTCTTCTATTCTTGGCAACGAATATAGTAAGCACTACAGGCTCTCTGGTTCTTTCATTACGCATGACCTTCGGTGTGTGCTCCTCCTCTTGTGACTACTATGGCATTAGCAGGGTGGCCCTTTGCATCATGTCTCTCAGTTGTGACCATGTGCGGATTTCCTTCTTTTTCCTCGTCCAATTTTTCTAAAATATTAGAGAATATTTTTTTTTTGTTTTGTGTTGTAACAATACTCACACAAAACTCATACTGAAATTGAGGCTTAGTGAAAAATATTTTCACGTGCCCAATCTCTCCATAATTGAAACATATTGGAATTTTGTCGCCTCCTCCTCCAAATCCTCCTTTCTCATGGGTCCCAAACCCTTCATCGCATGCATATGACATTGTTATTACATTCCTTGTGTGTTTCTCTGTGGCTTAAATTTTCTTTGTTGAAATTTCTGGGCCTCCATCACCTACGGGTCTACTCCTTAGACTCGGTATGCTTTAGAGGTTCTCTATGTCATTATTTCCAATGCACAACAAGTCGAATGTCAAGGCCTATACTTTTGCATAACTCATAAAATGGATTGTGGTGGGTCGTTCGATATTTCTCCATCAAGTGGCAGGACCTTGGATTATCTCCTCACTTTTAGGATAGTCGCAATATCCTATTTTTCCTTCTCTAAGCAGGGGGTTTGGTGCCCCTATCACATCATATTTATGTGTAGTTAGGCATTTGTTTCTCAAGTACCTTTCTTTGTGACACATAGGTCACCAGACATACTGACACACACCCTTATATTTCACCACTTCTTGCAACTATATATTCAATGCTACCATTTACAATTGCCTGTGTTCTATTCTTTTTTATCCTTCTACTCCACTTATAGTTGACTCTAGTCTCATTTCTATTTCTAGTGCTTCTGACTGCGAGGTCACTCTCTACTGAGTTAGAGGTATCCTTATATGACAAAGGAGTCCTACAATAAAACATTCCCTATGTTGTGTGTTGGGAACTTGAAATGTTAACTTGTCCAACAATATCTTAAACCTCTAGTCATTGTCCCACATTGGCTCTCCTTGCACTTTTTTATTTTAGTAATGCATTGAGAATAAAAATTAGGGTTCTGAAATTCCTTTAATAGGGTCTGCTTGATATCTAACAAGTTATTGGCTTGACCTTATATGACCAAAATTTAATGCTTTATCTCTAAATGTTGTTTCAAGATACAATTTTAGCCTACTCTTTTGGGGTCTGCTACATCACCTAGATTGCTTCGCACATGAACCAATGTTTCTCAACATCGTCCCTTCTTTCTCACCACATTTTGTGTGGAGAAATCCTCATAACCATGTCATCTTCAACACATTTACTACATCTATCTACTGAATATTAAAAGGAAACATTGACTATTCATTCACTCGAGTGTGGAAATATAGTGTATATCCTAGCAATGGATTCTAGTGTTCCTCTATACAACTCATTAAGTTACCCACTAAAATATATCAACCATATAACCTCCCTATCAAATATTTTCATGTCAATCCTAACATTTTATCAATGTTTATATCCTCAACAAGATACTACTTGGTTTTATCTTTCAACAGTTTCACACCTACAATTTTCGTCATCACTTATTTATGTTGTTTAATTACATGAACAACTGGTTAAATCCCAAATATTGAAAATAGCTTAAGGTCATACCTATGATCTCACTCCAAAAAAATGATTTTGGTTATACATATATATTTTTTAGTGATGAATATAAAAAATTATTGGGTGAACACTAGTTGCTAATGTGTTCCTAGTTCTAAGTGCCAATGCATGTCGGTGTGTGCCAATGAGTGTCAAGAAGTGCTAGGGAATGCCAAGGTGTGCCAAAATATTCTAGGGAGTTCTAGGGAATTCCAATGTGAAATGGAGTTCCAAGCATTACAAACACATGACGGTGCATCCCAAGAATTCCAATGGATGCCAATTGCCAAGAAATGCAAATTTGTGCTTGCTAGGGAGTGTCAAGGAGTTCCAGGGAAACACAATGGAGAACTGGGTTAAAATGTATGGAAATTAATGAATAAGAGGGTGCCATTGATTACCTTTGAGTACTATGGTGTGACAAGGAGTGCCACAAAGTTACAATGTGTGCTATACATGCATAAATGTGTTAGGTGCTAAATTGTGCCAAGTGCGAAGGCATTCTAGTGTGTGCTAAAACATGTTGGGGAGTGCTAAAATGTCATAGAAAAATATTCACTTATGAAATATAGGAGAAGAAGACATATAGACTAGTTAACTCTCAAAATATTTTCACGGAAAATATAATTGTATATAGCACAAAATGGAGAGGGTTTGTACTTATGTTTATGTAATAGAATTACAATTGATAGTTAAATTGTATAACAATTTTTTTATGATCTTTACTAACGGTTATTAGAATTGTTGAATGTTTTACATCAATGGAATTACATCTTAGTTGTAACTTATTTGAAATTTTATTATCGTATGTGAAATTTGATATAAAATAATATGATTATCGTTTCATTTCATATGTTGTAATATTAGATACTATAACAGAGAAATTCATTATTACATGAAATAAATATTAACTTTTCATTCTAAATTATTTATTTATCTATTTTTATTTTATTTATTTATTTATTTTATTTTTTATTTTTTATTTTATTTTATTTTTTATTTTTTCAGAACAAGGATCTTCTAGAAGATATGAATGATCCTCATCACATACATCCAAATCACATTGGGTCCAATGTTGAGACGGAAGATAATGCTTATGATGACAAAAATTGAGATGATGATGATGATGACCATGTTGATCATGATGATGATGGTGATGAAGATGATGAGGAAATTGTTGGTAGTAGCGAGTGACATTCAAGATCATATAAACTGCATCATGGATCATTTTTGATATATTGTTATGATGTCAATTTCCATGGTTACTATCATACATATCATTTTCATGGCCTCCAGTACCATATGTTGGAATTATGTTAAGCATGATTTCATTTAGCTGATGTTGGTATTAGGTTCATGTTGGTAGCTAGCACATGTTGGCATTGATATCAATGCTATGAAGACTAGTTCATCTTTCGATGTATTCCTTGTAGCATGGTTGCATCTAGTTCGCTTGGAATTAAGATTGTTGCGTTGGCATTGATTTCAACTTTATGGTGTCATATTCATGATGGTTAGATGATAGCATTGGCGTGGTTAAAGGTTTCTCATGTAATAGTGGTGTTCATGACCTAGTGCATAAACCTAGTGTAGGAATTGGAGGTTGAGTCGTTGGCCTTATAGGATGTTACTAAGATATTATAGGTTTCTTCTGATGCCTTAAAGCTTGTGCATGTGTTATAGGAGAGTGGAGGACTTGTTGGTAGACAAGTAAACCCTTGTTTGTTGGCCTTTAGAGTAAACCCTTGTTTTTTGTCCTTTAGATAAACTTGACAGTGGCACTTAGGAGACAATTTTTATCCATTTTCATAGGTGTGAAATGTTATGATATAGGTTTGGAGGCATGTATAAGAATTGGAAAAGGTAAGTAAGAAGTCAGAGCTAGTTATCAGCTATATTTTTTGGTCTCTGACCATCCTCTACCCCAACCACACCCATGCATGCTTGTGCATGTGATTGAAAGGATCCAGCTTCATGGAGACAAGCCTGTGTGTGCAGTTGTAGATCCCTAATAAGAAAATTATGTTCATGCAGTTGGGATTCTTCAAGGAACAATCTACGGATTCCTCGTGAAAATCAGATATATTTCGGCATGGAAAATCCCATAATCTTCTAAATCAATTTTTAAAGGTCAAAATTAGTTTATTAAGTCCTCCAATGTGTGTGAACACTTTTAATGAACAAGTAGCGATGATTATGGTTGGATTTAGTCAACTTTTTGCACTCTTGATCTTAATCCAAAAGTGAATTTCACCCTACATGTTTGATATTCTTCATTTTTGGAGTTGGGTGATGGTTAGTTCAGTGTGAGAGTAAGTAAGACAAGATTTCATGTTACATCTCAAATTAAGCCCATATATTTCATCTCAAATTCCTTGGCAAGATCCTCTTTGCAAGAGTGGATTAGATGCTCATCACCTGTCAATATTAAATCATCAACATAAAAATAGGAATAAGAAACATACCATCTACCACAATGTGATAGAGGTTTGCATCTTCTTTACTTTTGGTGAAGCCTAATCCATTGAGATAATTTTCAATGAGAGTGTACCATGCTCGGGGCACTTGTTTGAGACCAAAAAATTCTCTCATGAGTCTCCACACATCTAACTCCCAGTCATATGTCTCAAATCCTTCTGGATTCTCTATGTAAAGTTTATCCTCAACAACACCATTTAAAAAGGTGGTCTTCACATCCATATGGTCCATCTTCCACCCCATTTGTGCAACCAATATAATAATTGATCCGATGAAGGAATACCTTGCCATAGGGTAAAATGTTTCCTCATAGTCAACTCCCTCTACCTAAGAAAATATTTTGGCCACAAATATGGCCTTGTACTTCTAGATGCTAACATCAGTTTCATACTTCACATTCTAGATCAATCAGCAACTAACCATTTATTTCCCTTCTGATCTTGACACCACTTCCCATACATTTTTCTTCATGATGGATTCATATTCTTCCACCATGGCATCAACCCAAATAGGTTGAGAGTCGGCTTCCTCAAATGAAGAAGGATATGAATCAATGAGCTCTATCAAGAGAGCCATGTAACAAACGTACCTCTTAGGTGACCTCCTCTACAAGCATACAAATGTAGGGGCTCCCACATTCTCCTTAGCATCTTGCAATAATCTATCAGCTTCTTTGGTTCTCATTATCCCTTCTCCACATGTTTATGTTCAAGTGTATATCTCCACGCGGCCTCCTCTCTGCTCGTCGATTTGTGGCTGCTCCATGTTGGTTGGTAGAATTTATCTATTTTTTAACCCCTATCCTACTCTTAACTCACCACATGAACTTTTTTTAACCTTGGAACCATTTATTCCTGCACTTATACTCATTCCAACACTCTCTTTATGTTTTTCATATTAAATTTCATGAATATAGTTAATTATTAATTTAATATATTTTATATTCTAAATAGCTTTTGCAACTCATATATTTTATTTCCTAAAGTAATTTGATGAGACAATGTGTTAATCTACGTGGAAGATGAATTGGTGTAGGAACTATTCCTGTACCGGTAGGTGATTCCTGCACTTTCGGGAAGCTGTCAGCGATAACTTAAGAGTTTGCATATGATGTCGAGATAACTCAACAACCATGTGGATCTGTCGTCAAGAGGATCAGTTCATCATTTGCTGGGCTCAAAGCATAGATAAGGGAGTGGATATGAATACCAGGACTTAGGTCGTGTGTCTTAGTTCAATGTTTTGATAACAGTCGAAATTATTAAGTTAAAATATAGTTATATTTTATGTTACGGTCGTAGACCAAGACTATGAATCTAATGCAGTTTTTTGATAGAGGATAGCTAGCGACGTTGTAGGAAATTTTTTTGAGGACTGTAATTATTTTGGTATCACCTTCTTCTCAGCTAGATCGTAAATCCACGATGTACATTTTCTTTTGAAACTTAATATAAAGGAATCCTCCAATATGCAATTTTTTGTTTCTATTTCATTTTGATGTGTCATTGAGTTACTGAGGTACCATATCTCATAGTAGGGAAATGAGCTGGTTGGCTAGGGCCCAGCCAACCCAGCTTGTTCTCCCCTTATTGTTAGGTGTGTTTAACTTATTTTATTTATTCAAGTGTGAAGCAGATCAAATTTAATTCTCTCATAAGTAATAGGCTTAATTCCTTTGCAAATCATGTGTCTCGGATCTGAGGTGTGTGGGTTTTATTATACATCATTCTTAATTTATATATTCTTCCTTGGATGCTTGTTTTATTTCTGTGAGAAGAAGTGAAGGTAAAATGCCTTCTCAAGTATAATTTTATCTCTCCAAGTCACAATTCCTTGGTTTATTTTTGAAAGTTCTTTTCCTTTTCTTTCCTTCAATAATATCTTCATTTATTTCTTGAAAATAGTGTTTATTCTTGAACAAAATCATTCTTAATTTTTCCAGTTTAGTTAATAATTAATTTTTATTTATAAAGAGGAAATGAACATTGTCGTGATATGAAGGTCTATGCTTGCACTTAATATTTTTATGGAAAGAATTGAACTTAATATTAAATCATTAAACTAACTTTTGAGATAAAACATTTTTAAGTGAAAATATAATTTATATGGTAAACAATCATCTAAGGGAAAGCCTGTTGTCACATGGATCAAATAATTTCTTTATTTTCATGAGGAAGTTTGTTGTTTTATGAATATTTACTTTGAATTTTAAAATAATTTCTTATTTTTGAATCTAAGAGTGGTTAAAGAATCATTTTTCTTATGAGGTTTACTTTCAAGTTCTATTTTCTTTGAAATCTATCTTTAGTTAAACACGCTCTTTAATTTTTGCAAGTGATTTGGAAACCAAGTACAGGAATATTGGTTTTCTGGTACATGAACCTTTTTTTCGGTACAAGAAATGATATCCCGGTTCTAGAACACAATGATCTGGTACACAGACTCAGAGCTCCTATATGAAGGTAAAAATCATCAGTGCAGGTACATAACACACTTCTAGTGCATAAACTTCATTCCAATGGAGGAACAATGTTCTAGTACAGGAACGTTGCAGTAGTGTAGGAATGACAGTTTAGTGTAGGAAGGAATATCTTTCAAGAGGACATAAATCCTGAATAACTTAATTATAACATTGTCTCATAACTACAATGAAGATAATCTTGAATGTCATTTCATTAATCAATATATTTCATGATTAATTGAGAGTTCCTTTTATTTTGAGTTTCTACAAAGTACTTTCCTTTTATTCCAGCACCAGAATTTCATTGGTATTAATTGTTGTGTGCTCATTTTCTTTTGATTATGCGAATTGTAATTGAAGAACTAGGAATAGAATAAGGAATGGCTTAGATCATTCTTGGAATTTCCAGTGCTATGCCTCTAATCTTACGAAGCCCCCAGGTTGACAATTAAGTGTTGAAGGAGTTTGTTAAATTCCAATTCCTACAACCAACATTTCAGCGCCGTTGTTGAGGAGGAGTTTTAAGATTGGTAAGAACTTTTTGTTTTTTCTGCAATAGGGGTAAGTCTGCTATTATTTTTTCTGCAATGTGCTTCTATTGTTTGAAGGATTTTATAAGTTTTGATTTCTTATTTTAATTACAGCATTTGATTGATCTTTTTCATGTTTTTTCGTTATTTTTTGAGATGAATTCCTAAAATGGGTATGGGTCCGAAGCCCAATAGGGACCGAGGAAACACTAATCAAACTAAAAAAAAATTCTCATATCGAGCCTTCTCTTGCAGGAATAAATTCTGAACAGACACATAACCAGCATGCAGGAACTATCCAGTTGGACTCTGGTGACAGTAGTTTGAGGGTGATACAACCAACGAAGGGGAAGAAGGATATTGTTTGACTTAAAAGCAATTTAACCCATAACCAACCTTCTCAACCTATTGATAGGGGGTTCATTTGAAGGTACACAAATGATAGAACATGAAGACCATGCTGAGGGAAGTGGAGAAAAGTAAGTAAATGAGGAAAAATCCACCTTTGAATTTCTGATCATGGATCCAGATATAGTTGTGAAAACGAAAAATATTCATCGACCATCTCTTCCTCATTTCCATGGTAAGGTAGACGAGGACCCATATTTTTTCTTATTTTAGTTCGATGTATAATGTAGAAGTTATGATTACTCCTTAGATGCTCAGAATTTCAAGTTATTTCCTGCTACTCTCAAGGATTCAAAATTACGATGGTTCATGGGATTAGGAGGAAATACTATAGCTTCTTGAGAGAAAATGAAGAGAGTGTTTCTATTCAAATATCAGGAATATTGTAAAACTAGAGAAATGCAGGATGAAATATTCACCATTGTGAAAGGTGATGACGAGACCTTCGAAGATTATCTAGAAAGATTGGTGTATATCCTCCAAAGGTCAAAGCACAAATTTTATCTAAGTACTATTAGAACCATGTTCTTACATGGGCTTATTGATGATGCTAGAAATAATTTAAATTTTTTAGGACAAGAGGATATTTCTCAAAAACATTTTTATCAAATTTGTGACATGTGCAGGAAATTCTCACGGAATCAATATAGATCCGGTAAAGGAATTCGTAGTAAAAATAACAAACTTGGATTTACAGATGCTATGATTATTGGTTCGGAGAATAAAATGGACAATATTAAAATCCAAATAATGAATATTGTTAGCAAGAAAATAGACCCTTTGAAATCTCAACAAAAACTTGTAGAAGAACAAGAGTCATTGTCTATTTTTTTTCCAAAGTGTAGGAAAAAACATCCTTTAAGAGAATGTCATAAGGATATCAAAGGAACTAATAAGTGTGTAATTTTTTGTAGAGAACCATGCCACCAAAAAATTCCCTTCCATACCTAGATTGAAAGTCGTATTTGAAGGAGGGAATTATGAACCTCAACAGTTGCATACTATGGGAGCGTGGATAAATTAGCCTCATTTAAGTGCAAGTATGGTTCCTGAACCTCCACCACATTTTTTTGGTTATAATACACATCCATATTCCTATCCTAACACTAATCACCCTCAACATTGCCAGCATGGGAACCGTTTTCAATATGGACAACCCTCACAATATTTGCAACAAGGATGGAGAGGGCCAAACCATTCACATCCTTCCTATCTTGCACCTATGCAATCATATCATCATACATATGCACCTTACCCAATGTCGCAACCATCATTTCCCCAGCTAAGTCAACCTATGCCACAATTACCTTTACCTCCACCTTTTCGACCACCTCAGCTTCCTGCTCAACCGATACCAAACCCGAATAATAAAGTGGTACAAATAATTAATTCCATAAAACTATGTCTTCCACTAAACTATCATTCCATGCCTATTGGAATCGATGACTTCCAACTGATATTAGGGAAGGTAGTAACATCAGAAAAAGAAAAAAAAAATCTGTGGTGATTATTGAAGAGAAAAGTGAGGAGGAAACTCCTAACCATTCTGGAAGAGATATTACCACTTAGCCTATTCCCATACCTTATGATCCTTTTCCATATTCTTCAAACTGGCCTCCCTATCTAGAGAGGCTAGTTATGGAGAAGAATGACCCCTCTCCCGAGTCGAGCCTGGCTTCTGAGCTTAAGAATATTTTTATAAAGGTACTTTTCCTCCAAGATATCTAAGATATCCCCATATGTACAAAAACAATTATGGAACTCAGTCTCAAGAAGATAGGAAGGAAAATAGCAGAACCTCAAACCATTCACTTTTTTGGAAGAGAAGTAGAGTTAATGACACGATGTGTGCAAATGGAAAAATATGCCGTCCTTGGAACCTAGTTGTCTCTGTTCGGATAGGTGATGTCCTTGTCTCCAATGTGCTTATAGACCTTGGGGCAGCCATTAATGTTATGAACAAGTAAACCATGAATCAACTTGGGTTGGTCCATAGTCTTCCTACTCCTACGGTGCTTGAAATGGCAGACAGATCTAAAATCAAGCCAGAGCGAGTGTTGGATGATGTGGTTGTTTCAATCTTGAGAATATCCTGTAGAATTAATTGTGCTTCAACCAAATAATTCCGTGGGAGGACATCCCCTAATTTTGGAATGACCATGGCTTTCTACTATTTATTCTTATATTAGATGTCATTCTCGCGACATGTACATTTCCCATGGAGATTCTAGGAATAAATTCACCCTTTATCCACCTGCCAGATCTATCCAGGAGCTTTGAGACACCTTATGGATAGATTAGAGTAGTGATGAGGAGACTCGGTCATTTTTTGTGATACATCATCATACTGAGTCAACTGAGGAGGGTGAAATATGAGACTTTCTGAATAATCTAGACACCATGCCAAACTTTGAATCACTGTGTCAAATATTTAGTCTGAATTTTAAAGAAAGTCATGATTCCAAACCTTCATTACCATAGTCTCTAGTAGCACCTCTTTTTACTTTCAAACCCAAAACCACTCTTGTTGAAATTAGTATAGGAAAATATTTACATATTATTTTGAACGTGGATTCATCTCAACAAGAGTAGCTTGTGAGTTTTTTTCACAACCATCTTCATGCCTTTGCATGGGGATACAAAGACTTAAAAGGCATCCCTCCTTAAACATGTACTCACCAAATTTATATCTAGGAGGGAGCTTGACCTATACGACAACCCCAAAAGGTGTATGAACCCAACTCTAAGGGAGGTTGTGAAGGAAGAATTACAAAAAATCTTAGATGTTGAATTTATCTATCCCATATCCGATAGCCCGTGGGACTCTCCACTGGTATTAGTATCGAAGAAATATGGGATATGGTGCATTTGTATTGAGTATAGAGAATTTAATAAAGACACTCTCAAATATTACTTTCCCCTTCCTTTCATCGATCGGGTGCTTAATACCCTTTCCAGTAAAAAATACTTTTCCTCTTTAGATGGCTTTAGTGGTTACAACCAAATACAGATCTTACCTGAGGACCAAGATAAGACCACCTTTACATGCCCCTAGGGAATATTTTCATACCTATTGCTTCCCTTTGAGCTATGTAATGCCCTAGCCACCTTTAAAAGGGAGGTTTTGGCTATTTTTGTTGACCTTGAGTGTGTAGAAATATATATATATATATATATATATATATATATATATATATATATATATATATATATATATATATATATATATAGATATATATATATATGGATGAATTTTCTATATTTGGTGATTCATTTCAAGAAACCCTCAAAAATCTGGAAAAAGTGCTTCTTTGTTGCAAAGAAGCTCACCTTTTTTTGAGTGAAAAATGTAGAAATTTTTAATACAATTTTGTATTTCCCGATTCTCCTAATCTAACAATTATATGCCACTGTTAAATACAGAATCCTTATACTTAAATTCTTGTGGAAATTTAATCCAATTGAAAACACATGAAGAAAGATCAATCACACATAAAACAAATGTTTCTACCAGGAAATCATAAAGCTAAAACCCCCACTACCATATATTATGTATATATCATGGATCATGAAACAATCTCATACAAAGCTTTAATCCAAGAGCTTTCAGTACAATAAACAATCATCTCACACTGTCATACAAAAATTGGCATAAACATGCACCAATTTATTGCCTCCTAACAACCTGCCTCCACTGCGCAATCCCTGCGAATCACAATCGCTGAATGAATTCGATCCTATCTTGCCCTGATTGCGCAATCCTCATTGGCATCTCCAATGTGTGTTTGGTTGCACTTGTGCACCCACTATAGTCACAATTGATAGTCAAATTTTCCCTTTCACCTATCTCTCAACTGGGTCTCCACTGGATCTGAAATGCATGTAGTTAACAATAGTAAATCTTCACTTTCATGTGAGATCACTCCATGCAAATTAATATAATACTTAATTCATTGATCTCTCACTAGTGTATCTTTAGTTACAACTAGTTACAACTAGCACAACTGATTTTAACTCACTTAACTAAGTTAAACTACTTTACAACTCACATAACTACACATCCAACTATGTTACAAATTTTTATCACTCAGTTACAACGAAGTCCACTAGCATGTCCCACCAACAAACCTTTGAACTCAAAATTCCTTCAGTTAACTAGTTTTCCATATCAGTTAGCTCAAATCAAGTGCTTCAAGAGAATAGATTAATATTTATTGTCTAATTATTGTTAAGGGCTAACAATTAATGGACATGCATTCTATTTTTAGACATGCATTCCACGAAACAACTTCGCACATGCATTCAAAAAATAGATGCCCATCCATCCATATAATTTTCTCAACCATCTATAAATAGATTACTGCTAAAAATAAACTTTGACCCAAATTCTAAAAATAGACATATCACCTAAAAATAGCCTGTGGGCCCCACCTAGTGTAGATGCTTAATTTTCACTAGGATCATCATCTTACGGAATCTCAACAAAAAAAAGGGTAGATTGATGTGCAAAGTAGGAGTAGTTCTTGGCGACCTCATTTCTGACAAAGGTATCCAGGTTGACCCAGCTAAGATAGAGGTTATTTTTTGTCTTCCTTCACCCAAAACACAAAGGGAAGTGAGATGTTTTCTAGCACATGCGGGCTACTACAAGTGATTCATTGAGAAATTTTCCAGGTTATCTACCACCTTATTTCGATTATTAGCTAAGAGCAGTGAGTTTTCTTGGTCTACGGATTTCCAACAGTCTTTTGAGACATTAAAGGAAAACTTAGTACATGCACCAACTTTGAGAGAACCTAACTAGCCCATGTCTCAGATACTACCCTTGGCATAGCTCTAGGACAAGAAAAAAAAAAACAATCCTATCTTATTTACTTCATCAGTAAAAACTTGTCACCCGCCGAATTATATCATACTGTGACTGAGAAAACGTTTTTATCTATGATTTTTGCTATTAATGAATTTGAACACTACAATATAGGATATGAAGTCTTTTTGCATACTGATCATTCTACAATAAAATATTTGATGAATAAACCATTGACTAGTGGTAGAGTGACTAGGTGGTTACTTTTTTTACAGAAATTTAATGTTACTATTGTTGATAGACTAGGAAAATCTAATATTGTAGCTGACTATCTTTCTAGATTAAATCATCCTGGTGAAGTAATTCATGTTGATGATGATTTCCCTGAGGAAAATATTTTTTTTTGTGTCAACAAAATCCTTGTCGTTTGTTGGCATAGCCAACTATTTATTCACCTGAAAAACAACACCTCACTTATCTTCTCGTGAGAAGAATAATATCATACAGAAAAGTGATGCATATTCTTGGGTCCTAGGAGACCTCTTTTACACTAGACCAAATCTTAGTATCCGTAGATGTGTAAGAGAGGAAAAATTGTTTGAAATATTGAAATCTAGTCATGAAGAACCTTGTAGAGGCCATTTTACTGATAAGAAGACTACATACAAGATTCTATGAGCTGGCTATTTTTTGCCTTCCTTGTTTAAGGATGTCAAACAATATTTCAAGTGATGTGATAGCTGTTAGAAAATGGACCAGTCGAGTCAAGCCAATGAAATGGCTTTATGGCCTCATATTATAATTGAGCCCTTTGAAAAATGGGCTATTGATTTTGTAGGACCTATAAATCCAACATCTTTAAATAAAAAGCATATCTTGCTTTGCATATATTTTGTTAAAAAATGAGTATAAGCTAAAGTTGTTTGTTTCGCTACTGGAAAAGTTGTTGTTGATTTTTTATTTACTGAGATCTTTACTAGATTTGGTGTTCCTAGAGAGATTTTTTCTGACAATGGACCACAATTTACCTCTAATATAGTATAGGGTGTGATGGATCAATATAAAATTCAGCATAGAAATTCTACACCATATCGCTCGCAAGCAAATGGCTAGGTGGAATCCACAAAAAAGGTGATCGAGTCCATCCTCACCAAAAGAGTGAACATGCATCAGAATTATTGGGCCAATAGGTTTCCGGAAGCTTTATAGGCATATCGAACCACTTGGAGGAACATCACGGGACACACACCATATGAATTAGTATACAGGAAACACGTCCTTCTTCAAATATATTTCCATATCAAAGCCTTCAGAATTGTGGTTCAATTGGGGTTAGACCTCTCGGAAGCACAACAACATCACCTATTACAGTTAAATGAGTTAGATGAGTTTAGAAGGGATGTTTCTCAACAGAATTTGTTATTTCAATAACAGTGCAAGAAGTGGCATGGAAAGTCTATCAAACAAAAGAAATTCTATATATATATATATATAATGATGACAAAAATTAAAAAAGGAAAAGAAAAAAAAAACATTTTTCCTAGAATTTTGAAAATCGGTTTACTGACATAATTATAGAAGGATTAGCCTAAAAACCAGCGTGCCGGCAGGAGGATAAAATGTTTAATGAAATGGGAATGTTTCTTGATATTTATATGTGCTAATTTTCACCAATAAAAGTAGGTTTAAGTGCAGGAACTGAGCCCTTATCCAAGTTTGGGACAATTGACATGGAAAATTTTATACAAGCAACAATCAATTCCCACTTCATTTATTTTTGACTCAACACTATTCAGGCATATTTTTGAGGTGGAATTTTTCCCTTCTTTTATTCCCTTTTTAGTATAAATCTCTCTACTTTTCTTCTTTTTATCCGATGATTTACCAACCCTTTCTTCAAATGGAAATTTTCTGTATCCAATTTCATTTTTCCCTCTTTTCCCCTAATTTTTTTTTTCCAAATCCCCTTTTCAACATATCCCTCTTGGTAGTCTCACTCTTGAGTTCCCTGTCATAATATCCTTCCCTTTCTAAAAATTTACCCTTTTCCCGCTTCTTTTCTCCCTCATGGACCATATTGCAGAATCTGATGTGAGCTCATGAATCATATCAAAAGGCATTATTGATACCAAGAACTCATGAATAAAACCTCCTCTGGAATTCAACAAATATTTCAGGATCCAGCCTATAAATTTCATTTTATCATAAACATTTTTCAGATTATGACACAATGTCCCTGGTGCAAGAATGTGTGTTCAGTGCAGGAATATGCACTGTTGAGCGCTCTCGAGTGCAGAAACGCATGTTCTGGTGCAGGAATAGTGGTCGTCTTCAGTGCAAAAATGTATATTGTGGTGCATGAATGTGTATAATTCTACTTTAATTTCTTATAATTTTTTGTTTAGGCATAGATGGCTGCACCACTTCAAATTATGGAATTCTATGGTTTTCTTTCTCTACTATGATTATACCTTACTTTCATCATTACCAAAATAGGAAATATCTTTTTAAGTACAGGAGAATTTAGTATAATTTTTTTTTTTTAAGTATTATGTGTACCTTATATGAAATCATTATTTTATTAAGGAATGTATGCAAATTTTCCCATAATCCAATGTTTATCTTTAAAAGCCTTGTCACCTATTAATGATGATCTGATCATACACCATACCTCATATTCTTTTTTTCATAAATCACCACCATGACTGCCGCCCTTCACCAATGATCATGATTGCATGTACGTCAGACAAACCGTATCATATCCTTTCCAAGGCTGCGATTTTTCATGATGAATGTGACCGTTAAGGGGGTGGTCGATATATCAACGATTATTTAGTCAGAAAAATTGCAAAAATATTTTGGACAGAGTTCCTCAATTCTTTGTTGTGTGATCCTTTCGATTTTTGGTAAGAAATCAAGTGAACCTTTCACTCCCTGTAGATGTTATGGCTCATACAGTGGTTAGTGTAGAATACATAGAAGAAGAAGATGTTACCCCCCTGTCAGTATTACTTTGGAATATGAAGAAAATAAAAACTATTGAGACACCTAGTGCGAGTGCAAGAAAGGATTCTGTGGAGGGTGAAAAGGATGATGGAACACACGGTGTCGAAACCCTTTATGACGAGGAAATGCAAGATGTTGATGGCCAGGGTAATATCGGCCTTGATGACATGTGAATTTTATTTAAGTAAACTATTGGGAAGACTCCCACAGAGGAGGAATTGAATAAATAAAACCTTACTCTCTAACCTCACCACCTGAACCTCTGTTTTAACCTTGGAACCCATTTAGTCCTGCACTTATACTCATTCCTACACTTTCTTTATGTTTATCATATTAAAGATTATATATAGACTTAATTATTAATTTAATAAGTTTTATATTCTAAATATATTTCTCAACTCATATATTTTCTTTCCTAAAGTCATTTAATGAGACAATGTGTAAATCTATGTGGAAGATGAATTGGTGTAGGCACAATTCCTGTATCAGTTGGCAGTTCCTTCACTTTTGGGGCAGATGTTAGTGATAAGTTAAGAGTTTCCATACATGGCCGAGACAACTCAAAAAACATGAAGATCTCTAATCAAGAGGATCATATCATAAGTTTTTGGGCTCGACGCGTAGAGAAGGGAGCGGTACAAAGACCAAGACCTAGGTCGTTTGTCTTAGTTTAGCGTTTTGATAACAACCGAAAGGCTTAAGTTAAACAATTGTTATATTTTTTTTTATGACCGTAGGCCAAGGCTATGTATTTAATTTAGTTTTATGATAGAGGATAGCTATCTATGTTGTATAAAAAATTTTTTAGGATTGTAATCATTTTTGTATCGCCTTCTTCAGGGATGGATTAGAGATCAATGATGTAAATTTTATTTTGAAACTTAAAATAAAGGAATGCAGCAATATGCAATTTCATGTTTCTATTTCATTGTGATGTGTCATTGAGTGATTGAGGTACCAAATATCATATCAAGGAAACGAGCTATTTGGCTAGGGCCCAACCAACCCAGCTTGTTCTCCCCTTATTTTTGGGTGTGTTTAATTGATATTGTTTATGCAAGTGTGAAGAAGATCATATTTAATTCCTCATAAGTAACATGATTAATTATTTTGCAAATCATGTGTCTCAGATCCGAGGTGTGTGGGTTTGATTATGCATGATTATTAATTTATGTATTCTTCCTTGGATGTTTGTTTTATTTTTGTGAGAAGAAGTGCAGGTAAGTTGCCTGCACCAGTACAATTTTATCTCTGCAAGTCACAATTCCTTGGTTTATCTCTGAAATTTCTTTTCATTTTCTTTCCTTCTGTAATATCTTCATTTATTTCCTGTAAACAGTGTTTATTCGTGAAAAAAATAATTCTTACTATTTCCAGTTTAGTTATGAATTAATTTGCATTGATAAAGATGAAATGAACACTATCATGATATGAAGGTCTATGCTTGCACTTAATATTTGCATGGAAAGAATTGAACTTAATATTAAATCCTTAAATGAAATTTTGATTTAAAACATTTCTAAGTGCAGATCTAATTCATATGGTAAATAACCATCCCAGGGAAAGCCTGTTGTCAAATGGATCTGATAATTTCTTTATTTGCATGAAGGAAGTTTGTTGTTTTATGAATATTTACTTTGGTTTTTAAAATAATTTCTTATTTCTGAATCTAAAAGTGGTTGAAGAATATTTTCGCTTATGAGGTTTTTCTTTCAAGCTATGTTCTCTTTGCAATCTATTTCTTTAGTCGAACACACCCTTTCACTTTCACAAGTGATTTCGAAACCAAGTACAACAATACCGAGTTTCTGGTACAGGAACCTTTGTTCTGGTACAGGAACTCATATCCTGGTATTGGAACAGAGTGCTCTGGTACACAAACACAAATCTCTTGTATGAAGGTCAAAATATTCAGTGTAGGTACAGAACACACTTCCAGTGCAGGAATAACGTTCTAGTACAAGAGCGTTGTTCTAGTGCAGGAATGACATTTTAGTGCAGGAAGGAATATATTTGAAGAGGACAGAAATCATGAAAAAATTAATTATCACACTCTTTCGTAACTAGACTGAAAATAATCTTAAATATCATTTCATAAATCAATATTTCTCACGATGAATTGTGAGTTCCTTTTATTTTTATTTTTTGCAAAGTACTTTCCTTTTATTCTAGCACCATAATTTCTTTGGTATTAATTTCCATGTGATCATTTTATTTTGATTTTTCAAATTGTAATTAAAGAAGTAGGAATAGAATAAGGAAAGGTTCAGATCATTCTTGGAACTTCCAGTGCTATTCCTTTAAGCTTACGAAGCCCCCGAGTTCACAATTAAGTGTTGAAGAATTTTGTTAAATTCCAATTCCTACACCCAACACTACACAACTTCCTAAATCTCATCCTGAGGCTCTTACTTTGGATCTATAAGCTCCCGCTTCGGTGGGATAATCATCTTTGTTCCAAATAGAATATCATAGCCTTCTTCTCATCAAACTTGGCATCACTCCTCAGCACGATCATCCTCATTGAAGGTAAATACACCCAGTAATTATGTGGAGTTTCACTGTATCTTAAAAAACCTCCCAACTCCATTATAGGCTCAAGTGTATTCCTCAAATCCTTGGATACATGAAAATAAAATGAATCTCCAAAAATTATGAAATAAGACACATGAATATTTATCGCAAAGAAATATTCCTCTCGTGTGATCATACCAAGTATCATGTGAGGACTCTGGTTATTCAAGTAAATTTTTTTGTTACATTATTCTACCCATAGATGCAATGGAAGCCCTTGATCTGTAGCATATCTCTTACAACACCAACTATTCTCTCGTTCTTCCTCTCAGATACCCCATTCTAATGTGGGTTATGGGGTGATATCAATTCTCTTCGAATACCTTCTTTGGCATATAAATACTTGAAGAAATTCGAAACAAATTCACCTCCATTGTTTCTCTTGAGAGCCTTCAAACTATTCCCAATATCCTTCTCAACTAATGCCTTAAATTCTACAAATTTGGAAAACACTTCATACTTTTTCCTCATGAAGAAAATCCAACATTTTTTAGATAAATCATCAATAAAAATTACATAGTACTTATATATTGTTATATTGGATGCTTAAAATGGTCCACGAAAATCAGAGTGGACTCGCTCCAAGATTTCATTTGCTCTGTTATCTTGTCCATGGAAGGTGTATTTGACATATTTACCCAATGTGCGACCCTTGAAAACATTTTGGTGGTCAAGGGAACCTTTAGGGAAACATGTGGTAATTTATTCATGATTTTTAAGGAACCATTATGTAGATGGCCCAATCTCTAGTGCTAGAGTTCTCCAACATTGTGAATCTACACCTTTTATACCTTATTGCTAAATCTATCACACTCTCCCACCTAAGGTTTGTATAGGTTATTCACTCAAACTACAATTTATTTCACTTTCCCGGTAGATATGTGTCTGAGAAAGGCTTTCCCTTTACTGAAAATAACATCATAACCTCTATCCTCCAATACTGATACAAAGATCGGGTTCTTCTTCAGCCCATGTACAAACATAACCTCTTTGCGGAAAAGAGGGGAGGCTTTGTCCCTCTCAAAGGTGACAATTATAATCCCTGTAGAATTGTACCTCCCATCATCCCCCAATTGAATATGCATCTAGAGATCCTTCTCCTCTAGTCTACTGAAAAAATCCTTGCACCCTCTCATATAGAACAAGGCACCGAAATCAAGACACCACACATTTCCCATAACATTGTTGGCAATGCATGCTATTAGGGTGAATTATAATTTGAATTCTGAAGCTAATTATTCACCTCTTACTCCTCATAAAGGCTTCTTATTAGGTTTCTTGTGCAAACATTTTGTTGCATAGTGCCCATATTTGTGGTGGTGGAAACATTTAATGCTTCCCAATTTTGTCTTATTGCCATTATTTTGGCTAGATTCAGGTTTTCTTTGGGTATTCTTTCGTATGGAAATATTTCAATTCCCAACCAAGGAAAAATTCACTTCATCCTCTTCTCTAGGTGATACTCCATCTATGGTATTTCTCTCGATCTCTTCTTGAGCCAAATCATATCACAACCTTTCCCAATTTAGTAATTTTTCATTTACTTTGGAAAGCCTAAAAGAGCTAGGCTCACGAGATAATATTATATATAATTCACCCCAACACCTCCAAGCTCATATTGAACTTGAGTGAATCTGGAGAGTTATTCTAGAATGATCTAATTTTTCTGCATCCTAATGTTTCGAAGTTTTTCTTTTAGGGCCAATTTTCTATGGTCAATTTTATTTTCGAATAGCTTAGTTGGTGTCTTCTGCATAGAAAATGGTGTTTATTTTCCATGTATTTTTGAGACCACATGGTCTCTCACACTTTCCAGAAGAATTCCCCTGGCCTTTGCAACATCATTCATCCATTGGGATAATTTTTGTTGTGCATCATCCTGTTGGGGTTTCAAAATGTCAATTTTAACATATTATAACACACAATTTCCATCAAGCACTACTTCCATTTGGTCCTTCCAGGATATGAAATTCGAGCTACCCTCTAGGGCATACTGCAATATCAGTTCATTGAAAGAAATTCTCCTGGAAATAAATAAAAACGGCTACATTGCAGTTGCAACTTCAAAATTCCCAAGGGAAAAATTCAAAATTCTAGTTCTAATGTGATTTCAGGGCTCCGATACCATGCATAAATTTCATATAAATCGCAACTACTCAATATTTCAAACTAAAACAAGAGACACAATTCTACTCTACTAATCTCTGGAATATAAATCACAATTTAGAACAACATGCATAGACATGCAACAAGAAAAACAACAAGTAAAAAATGATTTGTAGGGGAACCCAACATGGAAAAACCCCTCAATAGATAAAATGTTACAATTTCTTGCTCCAGCTTTGAGTACAACCTGCAAAAGAAAAATTATTCACTCTGTTGAATGAGAACTTCTAGCCAACACTTAGACAATTTCTGCCTCCTCCAACCTCCTATTTCTTGGGAAAATATGAGCTAATTCAAGCACCTAAACAATATATAAGTTCCTATTTCCTTGCATAATTCCCAAGGAATTGATCTCTTGAATACATGCAACAACTGCACACTCAACTAGTATACAACTCATGTTATGGTAGCCATTATCTCCTCCACTCCAGTTGAACAATTCAAATTCCATGCATGCATGATCTATTTTTGGTTGATTGAACATTTAACTGACATATCTTTGAGTTAGACTACCATCCCATTGAAAAATTGACCTTCAACTGACTCTATTAATTTTTAGAGTTCAGTTGACTGAGTACAACTAAAAATAACTAAACTAGATTGCTAAAATTTAGTAATTGGGACGTGCATGACTAAACTCCAATCCCACTAACTCGAATTTTCTAATATAAATAAGTGACAAGGGCCATGTCCCACTAGTTAACTTCCTTTATGTCATCCCGCTAATTTGAAAATTAGATTTAGTCAATTTGGCTAAGGCTAAGTCAAATTGAGCCTCTCTTGCTACATTTTCAAACAAAATAAAAAGGAAAAAATTGTGACTAAGTCACATTATTAATTCACCCCAACCCCCCCCCCACACCCCCCAACTTCTGAGTAGTGCTCAAGGTTTCCAAAAATTGGTATCATAGTGGGGCTCTTGGTTACAACTTGATAGCGAGAGATTAGATCTGGGGTTTGTTGGAAAAAATCTTGATTTTTTTTTTTGAATGACTTCTCAAGGAATGGTTGTCCTTAGTGTTGCAAATTTCAAGGTCTCGCACAAAAATGTTAAATATCAGTTTTTGTCTTATGGATCTAACATTTGGAGAATGGTATGTGAAGGATGTGTCAAGGATCCAATTTCACTTGAAATTTTGCAGCAAGATGCACAAGTTAGATGCATAATCTACAAGAATAGTCATGATTATGATTTGAAGAAGCTAGTAGTTTTGAAATATGCCAAAGAAATGTGGGACAAGCTAGAATCCATATTTGGAGAATGTACCAACAGTAATGAGTATAATGAGAAAATGAGCAACATGAATAATAACACGAAGAAGAGCCTTCAAAATCAATAAGCTCGACCACACAAGTCTCATCTCCCTAGTGCAAGTGTTTCAACCAATATTTTGTAGAAATTAGATGATCAAGAACCAAAGGTATAGATGCTAATGATTTTATTTTGAGTTACCATTTTTAGGATTTAATTTTTTATTATGGTGAAGTGCCTAGTGAAGATGAGAATGATATTAAGGTTCTCAGTGTTGATATTTCTAGACTAACAACTGCATGCAAGGATCAAGAAAAACTATTGTAGATCTATGATGATAATGATTCCAAGCTCAAAGAAGATATTACTAGTTGAGTGATTTAATTGGCAGAATCACAAAGAGTTTTGGAAGGCATGAGGAAGAGAAGGAATATTAGTGTGAATGATTACACAATGAAGTGATGTCCTTAATAAAAAAGTGGAAGATGGAGAAGAGCATTGTGGCCTTGGATCATTTTCTTGAGATCTAGAGATCACCATTGGATAAATATAGTCTTACATTTCAAAAGGGTTAGTATAGTTTGCATGCTGGTAAAGACAACAAAAAATAATGCAAGAAGCCTCTAGCGAACAATAACAGTAGCAAGAGTACCAATCAAGGAAATAAGAAGAAAAACCAACAACAGATCAACCAACAAATCCAACACCAGAAGAAAATAAAATATCAAGGAGCACCTACATTTAGAAGATATTTTTCTCCAAGAGAATATCGTGGAAGATCTGTAAGATTTGAAAGGAATGAAGGTCCCTTCATTCCTTTGATGAGAAAGGTTGAGTGTTACAACTACCACAAGCTTGGACATGCTGCATCCAACTGCAAGAGCATAATGTAAATATCGAATCAACAGAGATTACAGTAGTATCAACAACCAAGGAAGTTAGACAACATGTATAATCATGATTTTTATTTTTATTACTATTCATGTAACCTGTTTGTAAATAATGTAGTTTATTGCATATATAACCAATGGAGGAGAGGAATATTGCAATAAAGGTATAGATATCGCATGATCAACAGGATATTTGATCATATTGCTTCATACCTTCGGCACGTGGAGTGATACACATGTCATAACTATGGCCATATGAAAAGAGAATATTTTTTCCCCATTATTCAAGTAAAAATCAATAGAAAACAATAAAAAAAAAAGGACTTAGCATAAAACCAGTGAAGGAAGAAAAAAAGTAGTGAAATATTGTGTGGAGAAAGCAAGAGAAACAACTATTCAAGTAGTGAAGAGCATCCCCTCCTGCAGCCCATGATTACTTCCTGCATATTTATAATAGAATTGTAGAATTCATGAGAGGTGCATAACCTGAGGGGGAGCTTATGGTAGTAGTGTAATAGTTTTATGAGTGCAATTTGTTATAGTAGCATATGATGAGATCGTTTCAACCTCATGCACATTCAGGTCCACAAGATCAACCTATCTATTGGAGGTATATTGAGCTCAGGTGGAGCTATGTGTGATGTGGTATTTGCATGGAATTTTTGAATTTTTTCCATCACTTTCACTCAGTTATTTACAACAGTTATATAGATATTTGCGTGAGTGAAATGGATACAATTTTCAGCCACATGTATGTTTTTGGTTTCCACCAATAGTTGGTTGAAAAAAATGGCACAACCATGCATAGAAGCAACTCATTAGCACACGATGCATATATATGACATGATACATGGCACATCCATGTATAGTTTGTTATACGCTTGTTATTACGATCATGTAACTTTTATTGTTTCATCATTATGTATTAGTTGAGATTTTGGTCTGTTATCACCAAACTGATCTTGATAGGTTGCTCATAAATCAACTATATGTAACTCTTTAAAACCACTTTTAACTGCATATTAGCCTCTTCACTTTGAGAGGGCTCTCTCAAAGGGGATTTATGATTCTCAATGGAAATCCTATTAGATGTCTAACTCTATGAACTCTGACTTGATTTTGATTGATTGTAGGTTGAAAAATTAAAGGCTTGCTACCGTTGAGCTATGGGGTCAACGTTAGTAAACTCAATGACAATAATTCTTATTATGGAAGTTGAGGCAAATAGGGGTTTCAATAAAAGATGGTACATACACACAACATATGAAAAACACAACAATTTAGCCCCTAAAGGAAGTTAGAGCATGATAACATGAGTTCTTAGTAATTAGAGATAAAAATCACTGCAGATGAGTAGACATGACAGATATAGAGCAAAAAAAACATTGAACGCCTCATTCGAATCTCAGGTCTACAAGTAAAATGTCACCGTATATTACTGAAACTGAAAAAAAATTACAGAGTAGAAATTTTGTGCAATATTCTCCAACCCTTTGGTATTCAATGTTTTGTCTATAAATAGACTTCTTTAAATTGCAAATGATCTGCCCAACTAGCTAGATGTTCGAGTTATGACTTTTACACCTAACATAATTGGAAACTAATTTCTTGGAACAGAAAAAGACAGCTAAACCTTAAAGAATCACATTCCTAATAAGACTCTACTTCATATTTATTACATTCATTTTTTCAATAGTGAGAGAGTTACATGATAAGGCTCACATGCTCGAGAAACATTCACCATCACTAACACATTTAATGCACCTCCTAAATTTAGGAAACACGGTCCTACTTTTCAGGAAAAGTTAAACTCCACTTTAATCTTGGTCTTCATGCTGAACTAGATTATTTACACTTATTTTGAGTAGTGAATCTATGCTAGGATGGCTGACTGATAGGTTAGATGTCTCTAGATGGCTGACTGATCTTCTTTGTGTTGTTTGAACCTCCAAAAATCCTCCAAAAACCTTTCGCTACAAAACAGAGCAGTTTAGGCAGTTTCGTAGCATGGTTTTATAGCGAATAGATTTCTACCTTTTCACCCATCTCTCTGCCACCTTTGCTGGTCAAAAGCCTTTGTTATTACAAAATATCTAAAAACAACCAACCTCCCTCCTCAGTCCTTCATGAAATTTATTTCAAAGGCAAAATAGCATCTTTAGAAATTTCATAGCATTTTTTGGCCTTCAAGCCTGGAGCACGCTACGAAACTTCCTAATAAACTAGAATTTGTAGATTTTGTGATTTTCTTCAAAATTTGATCTTCTGAGCCAAAATTTAGGTTTTTTGCAAGCTATGAACCTCATCAAAATTGTTTCAACTCAATTCTTCAGTATTTAGGGGTTTCATCTTCATTCACAATAGGTTTACCTATAGGTTCTTCAACCACTTTCTTTCTAAGCCCTTTCTTCTCTAGATCCTCTTGAATGAAGTCCAATTGTTCCTGAAGGTCTTCCACTTTACCTTTTAATGATCTTTTTTCAGCTTGCAAATGTAAGTTCATCTTCCTGGTATGTTTGACTGCAAGTCTTAAAGGTTGAGTCCTTTTCAGCAGTATTTTGGCATTATCCATATATTTTGAAACATTTGAGAGACGATTGTCCCATTTTCTCATCATCTAGTCAAATTTAGCCTTTTAAGACCTATGTTTCTTTACCTCTAACTTCAACTCAAATATTTCTTCACCTTCTTCCTTCAACTATTCTTTGAGGAGTTATATTTTTTATTTTTCAATTCTCTTTTCCTATCCCTTTCTCTACCTGATGACAATTTCTTCTTCTATTACTGGAGACAAATCTATGATGCTCACTGGCTGCATAACTTCACTAAATTTCTCTTTCCTTTTTCTCTCCATGGCCTTCTTTGAAAACCTAGTCATTAGCTTCCTTGGATGAAATATAAAACCAACATCTTCTCCTGTAAAATCCAATTTCTTGACAGTCTTACCTTTCTTCAATTTCCTTGCATCATCTTCAATGTCTTTTTCTTGCACCATTAGAGACTCCTCAATATCTATTGCATGAAGGATATATTCTAGAGTTCCTTTGGCCAATGTCTGACTTCTAGTTTTCCTCTTACGACCTTGTTTGTTAATATTTTGTTTCTATTTTGCAGGTGCTGGCTGAGGGATGCCATTTTCTTGTAGAGGTTCTGCTCTTATGTCCATTGGTTCTGTAGGGGACTATCTTCTTTCTTATTTAACCTCTTCTATTGTGGCTGGTGATGTATTAGTTATAGTTTTTAAGATTTTCTTTGGAGTCAATACATATATTTCGTAGCCACTCATAAAAATAAATGAAGTCCAATCTCTGTTTAACCTCTTTAACTCTTCTAGCACTAATAGTTTTATCAGGCCATGTGAAATAATGATGTCTCATTGCCTTATGATTTTACTTGAACTCTATCTGACATCTTTCGCAAACTCTTGTACAAGAAGAAAGGTAATTCAAGTGATTTCTTACCTACAAAGTGTAGAAGGAGTCTGATATGGTAAGAGTAAACCATATGGAATCTTCCCTTGCAGGTGAAATATTTTTGGATCACCAGGAGAAACTTTGCATAATTTTCCTTCATATAACTCCTGATGCCATTGGTCAAATCAACTCCTCTGTGTTCCTTCTTGAGAAACTCCTCACAACCCTACATTGTAAACTTTATGCCTTTAAACCATTATTCACCACCTCTAGGGATTTATGTAGCTTTTGATATGCTCTCTGGTGATATTGTGAGATTAAAAATCCTAAATTTTGATGTTGTCCCTGTAAAATTGGTGGCAAAGTCCGTTGAAACCTATGCATGGAAACCCTGCAACTTCTGGTAGAATTGTAGGCAACCCATCCTCCTGAAAACTTCCATAGCATTAGGGTCATCATTAAGAAATTTCAAATCCATGGGTTCGTACCTGAGACAATGGTCACCCTCTTTTGTTTTCTTTTTTGAAGCCATTGATGCTTTATAGTATTTGCTGCCTCGCTTGTCGGTGACACCTACAAAACTAAATTTGATAGCAACCTGCTTGGTGTGATGAAGCAACTCTCCAAGAATTGATTCACATGCAAGGATTACTCAATAATATGACAAAGAGAATCTTGAGACAAAGCTTAAAAGATTATTTGACAACTCGGTTTTGGAAATAGCACATGCAATCATAAATGATCATGATTATAGAAAATATGACTATATGTAAATTTGAAAATCATCATAACAACATTGAAATACCTTACCCTTTACTTATCTTATCATAAGCTGACACCTCACACCGCTCTGACATTTTTTTGCAGAAAAAACCTAGTTTCGTAGGGAAGACAGTTTGGCTGCTGACAGTTTCGCTATGGAAATGTTAAGCAATTTCGTAGAGAATTCTGTTGATTTCATTTGTAATTCGCTACGAAATTATGAGAAACTAACAGGTGTGAAATTTTGATGTTAAATGAATGGTAATGACAAGTGATATGGTGTGAGGTTGATTTGGCTGAAGTGACATGGATAGGGATGAGCTTTAAACTTAGGGTAGACTTCATCAAATGCAAAAAAAATTCAGACATCTCAAAAAATGACTTAGGAGACCACATTAATTTTGTTGAATGACCTGCATGACCGTATCAATGAAAGTTTTAAAACATAATGAGTGATAACAATGGCTCCACTAGGGATGGTATGCCCCTGTGATACAACAAAGAACCTGTAGTTCTAGTGCCATCCCTCTCTTGAAAATAACTTCTAAAATTCGCCAAGCCTTCTTCAAACTCTTATGGCCTTCTCCTTGGGCTGAATTTTTATGATCAACCTGTCTTTATTAGCAGAAAAACATAATAAAATGGAATATATACAGTGGACTGAAAATTCAGTAAAATTTAAGAGGAGTAGTGCTTTAGAAACATGCCATTGACAGGTCCTCCAGCACTAAGTTGTCCATCCATCTCCTGAAGTAGATAAGTATTGTTTCCATGATATGCAACTACTATGAATTTTCCCTTATATATGTTTTCAAACTTTCCATGTTCCCCCTTTTCCTCAACTATGGCTTCCCACTTTAAAACTACATCTTGAATCTGGAAATTTTCTTCTTTTACCTTTCTATGAAATGTTTTCTTCACTATGTTTTGTGACTGTTAATGGTTGTTGTATACCTCCTCCCTTTTTTCTTGCAGAGATGTAAGTTGGTTTATCCTCCTCTTAATGGCATTAGCCTCTTCTTCAAGTCCTTGCAGCAGTTTCATTACAGGAACTCCCAAGGAGGTGGGAAAAATTTCTTCAGCTCCGTACACTAATTCATAAGGTGAAGTAAAAATGGATCATTTTGTACATACTCTATCAGCCCACAGAGCATACTTCAACTTCAGATGCCATGATATCTTGTTTTCCTTGAGTACCTTTTTGATAATTCTCAATATGATTTTATTAGAGGATTCTGCAAGGCAATTACCCTGGGGGTAATAAGATGTTGAGTGTCCAAGTGTTATATGATACTGATGAAAAAATATAATTAAATTAGATTCAAAATCTTGTGCATTTTTAGCAATAACCTTCATAGGACAACCAAACCTGGAAAAAATATTTTTCTCTAAGAACTGAATGATTACTGAATCATTTGAATGCCTTGTTGGGATTTCTTCGATCCACTTAGTGAAATAATATGTGGCTGTCAAGATCTAGTGATGTTTCCCTGAAGATGATGGCTCTATTTCACCAATAAGATCCAACCCCCATTGTTGGAAAGGTGCCTCAACATATATTGGCATCAAATGTAAATTAATAATTTTTTTCTTACCATCAAAAATCTAACATTCATGGCAAGCAACGATATCCTTGAAAACATCTTTGAACATGGTGGGCCAGTAGTATCTTGCTTTGAGAATTGTGTTTTTTGTAGCCTTACAATAGCGGTTTCCTCCACAATATCCCTTATGAAACTCTTCAATGACCCTTTTAGCCTCTTCTTCCAGAAAATAGTTTAAAAGGATTCCACCAGTATCTTTCTAATACAAATTCTTATCTACAATGCAGTATCTTAATGATTTCGGTTTTGAAAACCTTGATTTTGATTTAGTCAACTCTGCAGGAGCTCTGTGATGATGTAGGAAAAAGATGATATCTTTGTACCATTCAGATAAAATGAAATTCTCTTCAATAGGAATCAACTCTTCATCTTCCTCTGACAGCTTTGAATTTTCTGCAACCAGATTCATGTCAAGACAACCAAAATTTGATTTTTCCATCAACTTTGCTAACCCCTGTCCTTTCAAAAAAATTGTAGGCCTAATTTCTATATCATACTCTACCAAAGTAGCTATCCACTTCCCTCTCTTTCCATCAGGATCAGCTTGTGACAAAATATCTATAACCACAGTGTTAGGCACAAATGCAATGACATGAGAGTAAAAAATATAAATTTTGAAGTCCTTAATAGCTTTGATCAAATCATATGCCTATTTTTCTAAAATATTATACTTCAGCTTTGAGTTAGCAAGAGTTTTGCTAAAGAATGAAATTGGTTGTTCTTTACCTTGTCATCCTTTTTGTAGTAAAACTCTAGCTATGGTATTTTCAGATGCAAATGTGAAAACCGGAAATTCTCTTGAAAAATTTGGACTAATAAGCACTGGAGCTTGAGTGAGGTCTTTATTTATCTATTCAAATGATTGATTGGCTTCAACATTCCATTTATTATCAGCTCCTTTCTTCAACACCTTGGTAATGTCCTTGACAATTTCAGCAAAGTTTGGGATGAACCTTCTAACAAAGTTTACTTTCCCAAGAAAGGACCGAATTTCCTTCTTGTTCCTTGGTAGGTCTACCTTCTGAATAGAATTAAATCTATTTGGATCAATCTTTATCCAATCCTTTGACATAATATGTCCAAGAAATTTTCGAGAAGTTACAGCAAAAATACTTTTAGTTGGGTTAAGAGAGATACCAAATCTTCTACACTTCTGTAGAATTTTCTCCAAATGCCTCTGTTAGTGTCCTGTGATTTGGCAGATTGGTATACCAAATGACAGGGTAACATGGAACCATTCTTTGGAGTCCAAGGACCTAGCCTTCCTGGACTCAAAGAGGGATCTCTCTATTAGATGCAAGGGATGTGTTCTTGTTTTCTTTTGATGGTTGATTTTAGGCTAGTTATTAAATGTAGGGTTTTTTTATTGTTTTGGTTGGGTAAGATGAACATGTAGAGTAGGTGGAGTGAGAGGTCTTTAAATCATTGGATTATGGAGTCAATAAAATTCATGAGTTTCTCAATGATGAATCAGAGTGTGTTGCAGGTCCAATCTAGCAAGGTTAATGGATCCTTAAGGTAATGTGTGAAGGGGGGTGGACATCAAGTTTGGGAAAAACAAGGTAGGGCAAAGGGCAGTGAAGTATCCTTTTTCATTTACCCATGAACAAGAAGGTATTAAATATGATAAGAAAAATATATTAAGCATGAGATAGGGCAAACCATTTAGTCAATGATAATACTTAAACAAATAAATATCCAAGATAAACCTTCCAGTGAAACATAGAAAGCATAAGAGCTTCTAACTTTAGTAAATTCACCTTCAGAATTGGGAAAACATATAAGATATCACAATAACTTTAATCAATAAAAGAGGGAACTCCTAAACATTGTTTATCAAGCTATAAAGAACTCTAAGGCAAGCTGATAGGCATGGACAAAGGGCAAGATCAGAACAAGACCTCTTTGACTTAATCTAGCAAGCAATACTTGAAAGAAAGGTTCCAAGATAGAGTTTATATACTCTAAAATAAGCATGGCTTTCCGTGAACCATATTTTTTAACCAGCATATTAATCCATAAATGAAAAAAACAAGCATAAATAGGCTTGAGGAGCAGTTAAGAATTTCTCAAACACACCCAGTAGAGGAAAACATTAGGGCCATAGCAAACAGGAGGACTAAGGTGCTTCAAGGAGCATTTCTCAACCTATACTTTTCTATTCTATAGCAAAAAAGAAGGATGAAACATCATGATAACAAGAAAAAATAAAAAAATTAATAATACATCACCATTAATCAAGCTAAGGAATCTTGCAAACAAGCTTCTCCATCATTAATCCAAGCAAGCCATTCATCAACTTCAGAACCCCAATTTCTTCTCCAAGCTCATAAAAACCATATATTTCTCTCAAAGCACATCAAATGCCAAAATTTACAATGAATTCCTCATGCTCTACTTATCTAGCAAATGAGGAGGTGGAAACCATAAGAGGCTTATAGAAACCCTAGAAAAGCTCATAAATGTCATAAATGTCCAAGAGACCATGCAAGGCCCAAGGCACATAATATCCTAAGAAATAAATGCCAAAATAACTTATTACACCTAATTATAGATTGTTTTGCCTCAAAAAACTAAAAATATCATTTTTCAATAAATGAGTGTGTTTTGTTGACTTTTTCTCCAAAACACACTACACAGTCCATTTGCGCAGTGCCACTTTCAGCAGAAAATAGGGTCTTTTGCAACTAAGTTTTGGACCCCTTCTCGATGTCAGATTCAGCTTCATGATGGCTCGTTGGAAATATTAACCTATATAACTTCCAAATAAGCTATTTTTTCCCTTATTGGAGTTGATTTTCCTTCTAAAAAATTGAGTTTCCCAATACTGGTAAAAAAGTGCTGAGTGATGGTGCAGAAATGCAAAGTGCTGGTGCAGACAACTTTTGGAGGCCTTCCTTAACTCTAAATTGAGCTCATGATATCTCATTGGAAATATATTCAAGTATAGTTGTCATCTAACTCATCAAGAAACTTATTTGGACACTCCAGCTGTGAGAAAAACTTATTTTCCCAAGCTCACTCCAGCAGTGCAGAAATTCTCCTGGGACACCTGTAGTTTTTATATTTCTCCCAAAAAATGATACTTGTGTAAAAAATGAAGGATTTTATTCTTATTGGGCCTATATTGGACAAAAACCTCTCTCATGTTTTTCAAATTCATCTCTGTTTGGTCAAAAACATAGTTTGAAGCAAAACTAGCCCTAGCTATGACACATGGCTTGTCTCTTGGAATGAATTCCTGGAAAATGATGGAGGAATGTTGTTTATGAGTTGGTATGGACTTATTCTTGCTGAAATGATCTATCAAATGGATCCTTTTCTCTTATGCCTCCTTTTCATAGCAAACCCTAGCCTAGTTGTAAGAGGAAATTAGGGTTTGGTGTAGGGGATTTAGCACTTGAAGGGGTTAGGTGTTGCCTAAATTCTTGGGGAAATTTTTGGGGATAGAGATAGATGTTAGAGAGTAGGGGAAACTGGAATTTCAAGAGTTTAGTGAGGGGCAAGGGTCCAAAATGGAAAAACACAGGCCAAGTCTTGAAAAGTGTCAAATTGTAGCAAGAGGCTATATTAAGGATATGAGGAGGTGTAAGAGCATCAGGATAAAAGCCTTGTTGATGTTTAACCATGGACGTCCTAAAACCAAGAAAAATGCCCTTAAAAACCCTAGATGGACAATGGAGGAGTTAGGCAAAACAAAATAGAGGGTTGAGGCCAAAGGTGGAAAAACATAGTGATAATGAGTGGCATGAGCCCATGATGGGTTCTTTGGGCATAGTGAGATGACCTTGACATGATGGGATGATGAAATAGTGAAAAAAATTATCCTAAGGATAATGAAGGTAGTGAGATTTCTAGAACTCATAATGTTCATGAACTTTGTTTCTAGAAATCTAGGATAAGCATTTAGTCATCTTCAAAGGCAAAAAATATTGATGACTAACAACTTCAAATGATCTTCCTCCCTTCTAAAAAATACAGTTACGTCATCCAAGTAGACCACAACTAACTTATCTTTTTCCTCAGCAAATGAAATTTCCATTGCTCTTTGAAAGGTCGCTCTTGCATTCATCAAACCAAAAGGCATCTTGGCGTACATGAATGTCCCCCATGGTGTAGTAAAAGCAGTCTTTTCTTGATCTTTCGGGTGTACCAATATCTGATTGTCTCCTGAAAATCCATCTTGCATGGACATATTTTGAGAGCCAAAAATATTCTGTAAAATATGATCCATCTTAGGAAGAGGGTAGGTGTCTTTCAAAGAAGCCTTGTTCAAGTTTCTGAAATAAATACAGATTCTGATCTCTCCACTCCTTTTTCTGACTAGTACCAAATTAGCAAGCCATTTTGAGAATCTTATAGGAACAATAATTTTTTCATCAAAAATTTTCTTAATTTCCTTCTCAATAAGAGGCATAAGCAATGGATTAATCCTTCTAAATTTTTGTTTGAAAGGTTTCTCATTCTCTTTGATAGGAATAGTATGTTGTATAATAGTAGGATCATACTTTTTCATATCAGCATAACTCCATGAAAAAACATCAAAGAACTTTTTTATTATCTCAATACATTTATGTCTCATCTCCATAGAAAGAAACTTGGAAATCTTTATCATTTTAGGCACTGCTATTGTACCAATATTACAAGTTTCTACCTCCTCCTCATTAACCTGCATTCTAGGAGATTTGAAAACATCATTTTTATCAAAAATAAATTCAAGTGTAATAATACCCTTGGGTATACAATTATTATTCAACTAAAAAACTTTAGAATTGACCTTAGTTTTAGTAAGCATGTTTTGCTGATCCACTTGGGTGCTTTCAAATTCCTCTTTTAACTCTATGAAATTTCTGACTTGCTGGTCATCTTCAAATACTTGCCAATGGATGCTATTATCTGGGATAGCAGGCCTATGCCGGACTTCAATTTCATACTTTTCAGTAGAATGTGTAGTGATAACAAACAAACTTGTAGAAACAACTAGAGAATCAGCCACTGAGTTTTGATCTCTAGTTTTCACAATAAATGCATATTCTTGAAACTTTTCCAACATTTCCATAATCAGATTTCTGTAGGCTTTCATCCTCACATCCTTAGTTTGATATACTCCTTCAACTTGCTTGATTACCAACTCAAAACCTCCACACACTGATATATTTTTGGCACCCAATATTTTCAAAATTTCCAAACCCAAAAATTGAGACTCATATTTAGCCATATTATTGGTACAGTCAAAGTTAAGTTTAAAATAATAAGAATAAAACTTACTTTCATCATCAAGATTAGTGATCCATATGCCTTCTCTAGCCCCTTCTCTTCCAGCATGTCCATCAAAGTGTAGAAGGCACCAGCCTTCTACCTTTTCTTCTACAATTTCTTGACTTTCAACTTGCTGATTTTCAATTTGTTGAATTTCTGCTTTCCCTTCACTTTATGCTTCATCAGTTAGCTCATTCAAAATAATTTTTGATCCTAATTCAGTTTCAATAGCATAAATGCAAAAATTTTGAGGTTCATCCTTTCTACTTACCATCTAGGCAATCCTACTCTCCCTATACAACCTTCTCTGCTCACCAAAAACAGGAATGGTGGCATATTTCAAATACATCTGCATGGTGCCTATGATTTTTTCTACCCAAGATCTGGATAAGAGCGTGCCAAACATGGGTGGAATAGCTGCCACCAAAATGTCCATTACCACTGTCTTGGCATGCACTTGTGTCAGACCAAAAACAACATCTTTTATCAGTCATATGCATTGGACACTTTTAGAGTTAAAATAAAATAAATCCTTGTATGGCCTAGTGATCTCCAAACCCATCCTCTCCATAATCACCTTAGGCATGAGGTTATGAGAAACCCCTGAATCGAAAATGGCATTGTGTAAGGTCAAGTCATGGATACTAAGGCTGACATAGAAAGGAGTTGCTTCTTCATTCTTCTCATCTTCCAATATTGGTCCCAAGTAGATAGTAGGATGGTCTTCTTGTATATTAAGGATATATGAAGCTCATGTTTGAGAATTCAACATTTTCACAATTTTTCTTCTGCACTCATTTACCTTGAGAATTTATCCAAAGGGAACATGAATTTTAATTTTACAGATCTCATTCTCCAAAATAAAAGCTGAATTAATCTTTTCATTCTATCTTACAAGGGGAGGAAGTGGTGGGTCCTTTTGAGGCTCAACTGTTTTAGGAGCATCCTTCTTTGGCTATGTTTTATTTGTAGTGATGGGAACATTTCTATTTCCAAGACTGTACCACTTCTGCATCTCAAATATGGAATGTTGATAACCCTTAAGATATTCAGATTGTCCCTCACCCTTATTCAAATCATGATTAGACTCATCATGCTCCTCTTTGGTCAGAAAAATCCCATACATGTTTCCATCTAGGCAGTGGATAGTATCTTCTTGAATCTGAAGATGAGTTTCATCTTCATCAATCAAATTATGTTGAAAAGGAGGCCTCACTTGGGGGTGAGGCTGATTTATATTATCTCTTTGTCTTTGTTGATTCCGAGGCCTTCTAAATTGTGGATTTTTGATTTGTGGATCATGTTGTGCAGGAGGCGATGAAGTGGTTCCAAGGGAAAGTATATCCATGAGTTTCTCCATTGTCTTCATCATAGAATAAAACTTATCATCTGAGGAGGAAGGCTTCTCTTATTCTTTTAGTTTTGTTTTACCCATATTATATTTCTTAGCTGCTATCATGTTCACTTCTACCTTCACAACATCATTCTGCATTTCTGCTAGAGAAGCAGATTCTCTTTCCCTAAGCAGAATGGAGAAATCATAATCAAATTCCTCTGCATAGAATAATTGGGCATCTCTTAGGGGAGGTTTAAGATGAGCAAGTATAGAATTGTATAATTTTTTAAACCTCTTGGAGAAATCTTGGATAGATTCATCTAAGACTCTTTTTAAACTGTTGTATTCTGTCAGGGCTTACACTAGGTTTGTTCTATTCCCCCATTTTCTCAAAAAAATATCTTCTAATTTATTCCAATTCTACAAGATTACTGGAGCTAGGGCTTTAAACCATTTTCTGACCTCACTAGTGAAACTTTGAGAAAATACTCTCATTTCAACATCTTCATGGTCTACTTCCTCTCTTTCTATGAAATCATTGAATTTTTCTACATGTTCCTCAGTTGTTATTTCTTCTTCACTCCCCCATGTTTTAATTCTAGCTGAGTATTTACTTGGGAGGGGATTAATAACAGTTGGGAGGACAAGGGGAGCATATCTTGCAGGTGCAACAGGAGGAGGTGGAGGTGGAACAACTCCAGCCATAATGACAGGGACTTCGTATTTCTTGGAAAAACAGTAGGAGAATATGAGCTATTAGGAGGCGTTGTAGTTGTTCTTTGCAGTTCAGATACAAATGAGCTCCACTCAGGAAAAGGTATACCATATTTTATTTTCAAAAAGAATTCAAATGGATCTAACTCTTTTAAATTTTCAAAAGACTCCCTCTCTAACAACAATTATGATGTAACTAATTCCCATAATTCTTTTTTTTTTCTTTTTTGGTTACTAGGGTTGAGGTATCAATACCTAGTCTTTGCATGTCTAGAATTATCTCAGTCAATTCATTTTTACTCTTAGAACTAAATAAAACCTCTTGAATTTTATCATAAAATTTATTATCTTCAGGACTTCGAATAATTTCAGAGGAAAAAGCTCTTGAGTGTGATGGAATACCTGATTTTGAATAGATAATTTAAATGCCTTTGAGAATCCTCTTTGGATTATCCACAATTATAGGTGGATTAGGATCCGTATTAATCCTTGTATATATTCTTTGAAACCACCTTTAAGCATGAAAATTTGTAGTGGATTCACCAAGGTATTTTCTGCAGCCTCAAAAAATTTTGAGCTCCTGCTACCTCTAAGAGTTTAGCTTCACTGTTTGCACAAAAACTTTAGGAAATATGTCTTCGACTCCCGGCAGATGCACCAAAATTTTATCGCCAAATTGATCTTGATAGGCTTCTCATCAATCAACTTAACGTAACCCTTTCAAACTACTTTTAACTAAATATTAGCCTCTTCAGTTTGAGAGGGCTCTCTTAAAGGGGATTTATGATTCTCAATGGAAATCCTATTATATGGTTAACTCTATGAACTGTGACATGATTTTGATTGATTGCAGGTTGAAAAATGAAAGGCTTGCTACCATTGGGCTATGGGGTCAACATCATTAAACTTAATTATAGTAATATTCTTATGGAAGCTGAGGCAAGTAGAGATTTCAATAAAATATGGTACATACACACAACATATGAAAAACATAGCAATTTAACCTCTAAAGGAAGTTAGAGCATGATAACATGAGTTCTGAGTAATTAGAGATAAAACTTGCTGCAGATGATTAGACATGAAATATATATAGCAAAAAAAGCATTGAGCACCTCATTCGAATCTCAGGTTTGCACATAAAATGTCACTGTATATTAAAAACCGAAAAAACATTATAGAGTAGAAACATGGTGCAATATTCTCTAGCCCTTTGATATTCGATGTTCCATATATAAATAGACTTCTTTACATTGTAAATGATCTACCCAGCTGGCTAGATATTCGAGCTATATCTTTGACACCTAACATAACTGAAAACTACTTTGTTGGAACAAAAAAAGACAGCTAACCTTTAAAGTCTCACATTCCTAATAAGAATCTACTTCATATTTATTACATTCAGTTTTTCAATAGTGATACAATTACATGATAAGGCTCACATGCTCGAGAAACATTCACCATCACTAACACATTTAATGTACCTCCTAAATTTAGGAAACACGGTCCTACTTTTCAAGAAAAGATAAACTCCACTTTAATCTTGGTCTTCATGCTGAGCTGGATGATTTACACTTATGTCGAGTAGTGAGTCTATGTTGGGATGGCCCACTAACAAGTTAGATGTCTCTAGATGGTTGAATAATATTTTATGTGTTTTTTGAACCTCCAAAAACCTTTCGCTAGAAAACATAGCAGTTTAGGTAGTTTTGTAGCATTGTTTCATAGCAAATAGATTTTTGCCTTTTCACCCATTTCTCTGCCACCTTTGTTGGTCAAAAGCCTTTGTTATTCAAAAATACCTAAAAACAACCAACCTCCCTCCTTAATCCTTCAAGAATTTATTTTAAAGGCAAAAGCGCATCTTCAGAAATTTCGTAGCGTTTTTCGGCCTTCAAACCTAGAGTGTGCTACGAAACTGCCTAATAAACTAGAATTTGCAGATTTTGTGGTTTTCTTCAAAATTTGATCTTTTAAGCCAAATTTTAGGTTTTTTGCAAGCTATGAACCTCATAAAAAATGTTTCAACTCAATTCTTCAGTATTTAGGGGTTTCATATTTATTCACAATAGGTTGACCTATAGGTTCTTCAACCACTTTCATTCTCATCCCTCTCTTCTCTAGATCCTCTGGAATCAAGTCCAATTGTTCTTGAAGGTCTTCCACTTTATCTTTTAATGATCCATTTTCATCTTGCAATTATAAGTTCATCTTCGTGGTATGTTTGACTACAAGTCTTAAAGGCTGAGTCCTTTTCGGCAGTATTTTGGCATTATCCATATGTTTTGAAACATTTGAGAGTTGACTGTCCCATTTTTTCATCATATAGTCAAATTTAGCCTGTTCAGACCTATGTTTATTTGCCTCTAACTTCAACTCAAATATTTATTTACCTGTTTCCTTTAGTTATTCTTTGAGGATTTCTATTTCTTATTTTTCAATTATCTTCTCCTTTTCCTTTCTCTGCCTGATGACAATTTCTTCTTCTGCTACTGGAGACAAATCTATGATGCTCACTGGTTGCATAGCTTCACTCAATTTCTTTTTCCTTTTTCTCTCCATGGCCTTCTTTGCAAACCTGGTCATTGGCTTCCTTGGCTAAAATATAAAACCAACATCTTCTCCTACAAAATCCAATTTCTTGACAGTCTTACCTTTCTTCAGTTTCCTTGCATCGTCTTCAATGTATTCTTCTTGCACTATTGGAGGCTCCTCAATATCTATCTCATGAAGGATATCTTCTAGATTTCCTTCGGCCAATGTCTAAATTCTATTTATCCTCTTACTCCCTTGTTTGTTAATATTATGTTTATGTTTTGCAGGTGTTGGCTGAGGGATGACAGTTTCTTGCAGAGGTTCTGCTCCTATGTCCATTCGTTCTGCAGAGGACTATCTTCTTTCTTCTTTAACCTCTTCTATTGCAGCCAATGATTTAATAGTTTTAGGTTTTAAGATTTTCTTTGGAGTCAATACATCTATTTCATAGCCACTCATAAACATAAATGAAGTCCAATATTTTTTTAACCTCTTCAACTCTTCCAGTACTAATAGTTTTATCAGAACATGGTGAAATAACGATGTCTCATTGCCTTCTGATTTTACTTGAACTCTATCTGACATCTTTCCCAAACTCTTATACAAGAAGAAAGGTAAGTCAAGTGATTTCTTACCTACAAAGTGCAGAAGGAGACTAATATGGTAAGAGTAAACCATTTGGAATCTTCCCTCGCAGGTGAAATATTTTTGGATCACCAACAACAGCTTTGCATAATTTTCCTTCATATAACTCTTGGGGATGCCATTCGTCAAATAAACTCCTCTGTGTTCCTACTAGAGAAATTCCTCACAACCTTGCATTCTAAATTTTATGCCTTTAAACCATTCTTCACCACCTCTAGGTATTTATGTATCTTGTGATATGCTCTCTGGTGATATTGTGAGATTTATAATCCCAACTTTTGTACCTTTGAAACATTTGCATCGAAACCCTACAACTTCTAGCAGAATTGTAGGCAACCCGTCCTCTTGAAAAATTCCATAGCAGTAGGGTCTTCATTAAGAAATTTCAAATCCATGGTTTCATACCTGAGACAATGGCCATCCTTGTTTGTTTTCTTTTTTGAAGCCATGTATGCTTTATAGTCTTTGTTTCCTCGCTTTTTGGTGACACCTACAAAACTGAATTCGACAACAACCTACTTGCTATGATGAAGCAACTCTCCAAGAATTGATTCACATGCAAGGATTACTCAATAATATGAAAAAGGGCATCTTGGGACAAAGTTTAAAAGGTTATTTTACAACTCAGTTTTGGAAATATCACATGCAACCATAAATGATCATGAGTACAACAAATACGACTATGCACGTTTGAAAATCATCATAACGACCTTAAAATATCTTACCCTTTACCTATCTTATCAAAATCTGACACCTCATAGCACTCTGACAATTTTTGCTGAGAAAACCCAGTTTCATAGCAAAGACAATTTGGTTGCTGACAGATTTGCTAGTGAACTGTTAGGTAGTTTCATAGCGAAATTTGTTGATTTAGTTTGTAATTCGCTATGAAATTTTGAAAAGCTGACAGGTATGAAATTTTTAGATTAAATGCATGGGAATGAAAAGTGATATGATGTGAGGTTGAGTTGAATGAAGTGACATGGATAGAGATGAGATTTAAATTTAGGGTAGACTTCATCAAATGCAAAAAAAATTCAGACATCTCAAAAAATGACTTAGGAGACCACATCAATTTTGGTGAATGACCTGCATGACCCTATCAATCAAAGTTTTAAAACTTAATGAGTGATAACACGGTCAATAGTATGTTGAGTCATAATGGTGTTGGCATGTCTTGTAGGAGATTCATGTGTCGATTTTTTAGCCACTTGTATGAGATTATGATGATGTAATAACCATGATGTGTCATATTTTTATTCCATTGGTGCATAGGATATGATCATATAAACCATCTATTTATTGATATATCCATTTAAAATTCTCACAGTGCCATGTACTTGTATTGTATGTATCATTCGTTCATTTATTCATGAGTCATGAGGTTATGTTATGGTCATACGATTTATGTATGAGGTCTTATGTCACTATCAAAACCATGTATTTATCATGTATATGTCATTCAATCATGGTCATGTGTAGTCTATCTCCATATGGTTCTTCTATTCATGTGTAGGAAGCATTTTTTGCAGCAGGAGTGCTTCATTGCAGAATGGAGCTGATGTTGGAGATGACATATGTTCAGGGTGATCATATATTTTCTATTGTTTACTTCCACCATTCATTGTTGGATTCATGGTCCACCTCGAGGTATTCATGGTATACCTCATGAAATGCTTTGTTTGTTGCGGTTATTGACCTCATTACATGAGCAGAGAGGATTATTTTTTCCATTTATGTTGTTACTATGTGGTTGTTATGGAGAGTTGGTTAATTCCTGATGTGCATATTGTTACATACACTTGTTTCTTCTCATGGTTACTATTATGATGTTGTTCATTGATGTTTCTTATGATTGAGCATATTTTTGTTGTTGCTAGAGTTTGTTGGTTGGACATGCTTCTTTGAATGTTGATTGGTTATATGTGCTTCTTGTTGCTGATATGATAGGCATGGATGATTGTTGATGTAAATTAATTTTCAGCCATTTGGAGGTCAGATTCATCATTGTTTGTACTTGTATTCTTGTTTCCTTATCAGATGGAGTTGACCCTTTTACATTGATGTCAAAGGGGTAGTGATAGAGGATATTGGTCTCGAGTTTTTGTATGGCTTCCATCAATGCCAAAGGGGGATATTGGAGCTATTTGATGTTGGTATTGGTTTCATGTTGGAAGCTAGATCGTGTTGGCATTCATGTCAACCCTATGAAGACTTGTTGATGTTTGGATGCATTCCTTGTAACATGGTTGCAACTAGTTGATTTGTAATTGATCTTGTTGTGTTCGCATTGTTGTCAACCGTATGCTGTGATACTTATGATGGTCAAAGGAGGGCATTAGTATGGTTGATGGTTTCCCATGTGAAAGTGATGTTCATGACTTAGTGAAGGAACCTAGATAAGGAATTGGAGGTTGAGTTTTTGGCCTTATGAGGATGCTTCTAAGGTGCTACAGGTTTGTTCATATGCCTTGTAGCCTGTGCGGGTGTTAGAGGAGAGTGGAGGACTTGTTTGTAGACAAGTCAACCCTTGTTTGTTGGCCTTCACGTCAACTTGATAGTTGCAGTTAGGAGATATTTTTGATCCATTTTCAGAGGTGTCAAAGGTTGTGACATAGGTTTGGAAGCATGTACAACAGTTGGAAAAGGTAAGCAAGAAGTTGAAGGCAGTTCTAAGCTAGATGTTTTGGGTTCTGACCATCCTTTGCCCCAACCACACCCATGCAAGCTTCTGCATGTGTTTGAAAGGTTCCAACCACATGGAGGCAAGTATATGCATACAGTTGCAAGATTTATCATTAAATTATGTGCATGTGGTTGGGATTCTTCATGAAAAATTGTCTGGATTCCTTGCGCACATCAGATGTATTTCGGCATGGAAATTCATAGAAGCTTCTAAATTAATTTGTAAAGATTAGAATTGGTTTATTAATTCCTCCAATGTGTGTGAAAACCTTTAGCTCACAAGTAGCAATGATTATTGTTGGATTTCGTCAAATTATGCACTCTTAATCCTATGCCAAAAGTGAAATTCACCCTACATATTTGATATTCCTCACTTTTGGATTTGGGTGATGGTTGGTCCAGTGTGAGAGTGAGTAAGAGAAGGTTGCATTGTGTGACTATGCTTTTGGCCTATTTATGAGAAATATTTCTTCAATGTACGAGTTCTAATGGCAAAAAAATGAGCATGTATATTTATTGAAGTAGTGTATTGATTCAGAACATTAGATTGCATATAAGTGATGCAGAGAGTCGTCAAAAATATTTTTGGTAGAGATGGAGAGATTGGTATAGCTCCAAGTTTGTGACTCTCGCATTTGTTTTTGCAGGAGCTCCTCGTTCATTTGGAACATAACTATTGTGTTTTATGTTGATCATTATATTATGTAGAATTTATATTTTGGAGTGAGGGTTTGACGTTTTATTTGAGTATGAGTTTTCTTTTAGCTTTGGTGATTATTTTATTCATAATTGATGGTTTCATTGTGGCCATTACTTTCTTCAGTAAATAGAATACTTGTTATGGTTTTTTTATTTTTTGATGATGTCTCGTTTTTGGAGATCATATTGCAAAGATGAATCAAGTTGAGCAAAAAGTATTGGGACCCAATGTGAAAATATATGAAATGAGGTCCTCATAGAGTAGACAAGCAGTGACTTCATGAGATTGGAGTAGTGATTTCTAAGATTCAGTGAAAGGAATAGTTTTTCAATAAAATGGTAGTTGGATAGTATAATTGGAGTTGGGTGAGTATCGTTGATCATGGTGGATTTGAGTGGATGGTAGTCCATAGGTTTGTGGGAGAAAAAATTCTTCTGAGCTAATTAGTAGAATAAATTCTTCTGGCTGATTGGTATTGGCCTATTTATATGAGCTCGAATCTCCAAGATGATGGGAGTCAATTGTCTATGTAAAAGACAAACTACTTGACATAATAGATATTCTAAGAAGCGCAACAACAACAAGGGTGGTTTTTCTCCCAAAATGGTTTCCACCAAAAATATTGTGTCTCATGTGTGATCATGGTTTTTTTGGTTGTTTTATTTTAATTCATGTTTCTTATATGTTTAAATGTTTATCATTTACTCTCTTATGATCTATGTGAAGCTGCTAACAAGTTTGTAATCAGTAAATAAAATAAAAGGAAAAAATTGTGAATAAGTCACACTACTTATTCACCCCCACTCGCAGTAGTGCTTAAGGTTTCCAACACCATATTATTGAGTAGTATACTTTTGACATGTATCATTTTGACTTATATCATTTGGACATGACGTATCATATTGACTTGTATAATTTTGTCTTACATAATTTATAATTTTTAGTTCTATCATGTGTACCTGATGTATCATTTTGACTTAGATTGACTGTTGTACATGTATCACTTTGACATGTTATTGATATACTATAATATTTGAATTTCACTTGTTTTAGTTATATATGATGATGATATTATCATTATTGACTCATCAATTTTTATATATTGAAAATGGTTGATGAATTGGATGCATATTTATTACGTATGATGGTTTTGATTTACTGTTAATGATGGATGTCGTCAAATTCCCCTAAATTATAGATATTTGACTCACTTGTTTTAATTATAGATGATGACCCTGTTACAATAATTATCTTATTATTTTATATATACTAGATGTTGTATGTTATATTTTGATGGAGATTTAATAGGTATAATGATGTTTTTATTTGGTATGGATATTTTTTTCCCTATTTTTTTTATAAATGTTATCCTTAAAATATTTCAAATGCATTCATATGAATTATTGCATAATCATATAACTTATTTAAAAGTCATGATATATTTAACTAAATAAATTGAAATAAAACATATTAATTTAACTTTATGCATAAAAAAAAATCATTTTTTTTTAAAGCCAAAAAAGAAGCAACAATGGAAGCCAAATTGGAAGAAAAATTGGAAGCCACACTAGAAGCAAAATGGGAAGAAAAAAGGGAAGAAAAACTAGAAGCAAAACAGAAATCAAAACTGGAATAAAAACTGGAATCAAAACTGGAAGCCAAATTAGAAGCTAAACTAGATGCAAATCCTGGCGCTATACTTGGTGCTATTCCTCGCACTTGGAAGAAAAAAAATAAGCAACAATGGAAGCCAAATTGGAAGCCACACTGGAAGAAAAACTGGGAAAAAAACGAGAAGCCAAATTGGACACAAAAATGGAAGCCAAACCAGAAGCCAAATCAGAAGCAAATCCTAGTTGTAATTCTGGTGCTAAAAAAGGCACTATTCTCGACTCTATTCCCAGTTCTCTTTCTGGCGTTATGCCTAGCACTATTTACAACATAATTTCTGTTGCAATTCTTGGTGCTATTTCTGGCGCTATTTTTCCAATGATATTTCTGGCACTGTTTTTCCAATGATATTCCATGCACTATTTTTAGTGTTATTTTAGCCCTAATTTTCAGTGATAAATCTAGAATTATGATAAACATTCTTGATTGCGCCCAATTTTTCACCGAAAAAGGTTTCCAATTTGTGAACGGAAATACACTAAATTATGGCACTATTTTAAGCGTTATTTGTTTGTTCCATTGTAGTGTTTAGATAATGTTAACGAGTTAAAGTTGAATTTCCTAGGATCCATTTCTACTTAATCGCTTAAAAATTCATCAACAACAAAGTATCAACTTTCGTCCTTCTACTTGCATGGCATTCCATCAATATTTTTTCTTTCAAACTAAGTTGAGCCTAGGTTGAGGCCAACCCACATGTTGGATGGATGAAAATTCTTCCCACTAGTGGGATGTTACCACCAGGATTGTGCAAATCTCAATTAAGCTTTGATGCCCATTGACGTAGTTTAATTTTCCCAAAAGCGGCTCCCACCATCAACCCCTCCCCATAATATTCGAACCTATAACCTAGTAGAGACTAAATCCCACACAAACTAATTAGTCTGCACCACAAAAATTATTACATCAACAATTTTATTTAATCTTTAAAATACATACAAAAATTATTGGCTAACATATATACTAATATTGTTGTTGTGAAACCACCATGAATATTTAGCTAAAATATATATAATTTGAAAAAAAAATCGAAAAATATTTTATAATTTTAATGTAATAAAAAAAATTATAATATTAATGAATATTAATAATTAATATTACTGTCATTATTATGAAAAATGTATCACATTTTTTATAAATAATCATTCCATATGAAATTATAAGCATAAAACATTTTCGAAAACTTTATTTTCTTTGATTTATTTATATATGTTTACCTAAAAGCCAATGGAGAAAACTTATTTATGAGCGTGTATGTTAACATTGTATAGATCTCTCCACAATCTTTTAAGTTATGTATAAAACATGCGGTGTTTGTATTTTAGTTTCCTTTGATTGAGTTAAACTTGTGTTTATGTTTCAGTTGGTAAGTGGTTTTGTTCTTTTGCTTCACTTAGAGAATTTTTAACTTTCCCCGTTTCATTTTTAGATTTTGTTTATTTATTTTTATGATTCGTATTTTAATAAAAAGTTATTTTCAAATTTGATAAAAGGGTTATCAACAAAATCTTTCTATAGTTAGAAATAACTCATGGAACTTTTTCCAATTATTTATGGAAATTGTGAACTAACTTTGTTGCAAGTATGATAATTATTTATGGAAATTGTGAACTAACTTTGTTGCAAGTATGATAATATAGGTAAGATTAAAAGTAAATATCATTATGATTTTATATATTATACATATTGAGTGATTATAATGGTTAAGAATATGTGTTTTCTTTTACGAGGTTACAAGTTCATAACCCGAGGGGGTAGAGTATATATGTCTTCGTAGACTTAGCAGTCAAATAGCTACACAGAAGTAGGCCCCTTGTCCCACAAACAAGGAGATCACATACACCAATTTGGTGTCTCACTTAACCTTGACCTTAAAATTGAATAATAATAATAATAATAATAAATTTCATGAAAGTGATTCTTTCACTCATTTAATTTATACATTAATCAATTTCATTTTCTTTTCTTATGTAAATTTGACATTGGCTTGACTTAACCACTTATATCAATGAATACCTATAGTTGAAATTTTACATCCATACGAAAATCAATATACTTTCAACTTCAACTTAAGTTAGGCTTCTCAATAACTCAATTTGCATAAAGACAATTTTGAAAACTTGACAATTTTAAAAGTCTCTCACACCAATTTATTTATCTCTCTTCAATGTCCATATGCATTTATAAATAAAAAATTACATTTTATGTGGAATGAATTGTTAGCCACCTATGAAATTTGTCATACCAAATGGTGGCTAAATCATTTTTAGAGTCTTCAAGAAACAAGTTTTATTGCAAAAATGTTATCTCTTGAAGACTCATGAAGACATTATGCCCTTTGTATCTTCACTATTGTTTCCATTTTAAACACTGAAATTCTGCTGATTCCATAGAGAAAAGACTGCTGCAAATTCACCATTTTTCCCTTCCTTTCACTTCCAACTAACCTTCAATTTTACCCCTTCATTTCCCAAAAATTCCTCTATTTTCCATTTCCCTCCATTTCCCCTTCATAAAGTCCTCTTTACAAAGTTTAAAACTCATTTTTAAACTTTGCCGAAACCCCCAAATCCATCAGAAAACCCTGAAAAAAAATAATAAAAATACACTTTTTTGTATTAAGGCTTAAGCTCCTTTGGGCTAAGTCCTAACCACTTCCCCACCATATGCCTTGGTGCTGGAACCAAGCGCTAATGGTCCCAAGCACTTATCGCATTGGAACAAAACACAACGCGCAAGTCTTTTTGCTTTATTGATACCTCCGATGTGATTGGCCCCTCATTACATAGCCCTAATCCAATCACCGCTTCATATAACCTCTGGGCCCGCATCCGATGCTTAAAACTTGTGAATAAACCATCCCCAATGCGTATTTCCCTTTGTAATTTCATAAACCCACTTTTCCTAAGTTTTGGTATAAACCCACCAGAACAACGTTTTTTAATGTAAATGGGTAGATTGAAAGACCAACACTGAAGTTCCGATGCGATTGGCCCTTATACATATATGCCTTGGGCCTATTGCATTTCATATAAACCAAAGGCACTGCAGATGGGCACGAAAGCGTTTCATATATATAACCCGCCCCGAGCCATAAAACCTTTGTATTTCATAAAATTTTGGGTTTTCATAAGTATTAAAGGGTTTCCGCCGGTGCATGTTTTGAAACCATATCCGACATTGATCTTAAACCGATCAAACGGCCTGCACAATATCGCATCCCAAGTTTTTATCAAGCGCATTTTATTTCCCCCCTGATTGGCATCCCTCGATATTTTCTTCGCTGTCAATCTGATCTGCAGATCGACGACCCACAATCAATCACTTCGGTGCCTCCATGTTCTTTGCCCCGTCGATGCCGATAGCTACGATTGCATCTAGGTCATCCACGTGTCCAGATCGGACGGTCCAGATTGCATTTCCCGACTTTGGTTTAAAATATGTACCCCATTTCATTATGTTTTTGGCCAAATCCCGACCATTGATCTCTACAGATCAACAACCCTTATTAACCCATTCTCCGACTTTCTATTATTTCATTCAACCGACATATCACATCCTAACCATTGATTTATTTCATCTAACGGCTCATATCAAACCCGACAGGCCTACCTCCTGTGGGTCCTACCTTCTTCAAAATTTAATCTCAACCGTCCATCTTAGATCCGATGGCCCATATTGAAACCGCCCCACCTATTATCACCCGCGCACTTATCTGTTATTGCGCTCTTTCCATAGCCGTCAAATCTGTGACCCCTGATCTGACGATGGCACGCGCTTTCGCGTAAGTTTGAGCGCGGAGGTTAATTCTCAGAAATTACGAGATGTAATCTTTTTTCGAGAGACACGTGTCACCCTCTGGCACATATCGTGTTCCAAAAGGAAAAATTGCCTCCCCTCTCTTTCATCGCGTGAAACTCATGGTTTTCTCCACCAAAACCATCTTTCCCCATTTGTATTATAAATCATCGCGCGCCTCTTCCACTGTTAATCCTTGCAGATCAACGACTTAGATCTAATTTCTCGTTATACTATCGCCCTCCACTTCTACCAAAGGTTTTTAACCTTATTTCTTTATATTTCCGCCATTTCTCTATAAAGTGACCCCTTCGCTTTATTTCCTCCCAACTTATTTCGACCGTTGATCTCTGCAAGATCAACGGCCCGAACTTAATCCTCTGCACCATTTCATCAACCGCTCTCCTTTTGACTTCTATGCATGATTTCCACCGTTGGATGCTGCCATCCAATGGCCACACTCCTCCCCACAACCTCCTAAGGATTTTTACCCAATAATGCAAGATTTTATAACATTTGTGCGTGTTTTGCAGGTTTCAAAGGTTTTTCCCATTATAATAAAGGAAATGAAAGTTGAGGGTGACGATCCTCCAGACTTTTGTTTATCAAAGGGAAAATACTACAGAGGGTTCCATGTCATGTTTCGTCGATGCTTCATGGGCATTGATGCCATATGGACCCTTTGCAGAACCTGCACATCAACAAGACATAGAGAATTAAATCAAAACAAAGAGTATCAGTGTTGAAGACCTTCACCACAGCAGAACACAAGGATTGAAGACTGTTTCCACAATTTTGGAGGATTACAGCTAAGATTGAAAATCAAAAGCCTAATCCTCCAAATTAAAACACAATTAAAGACAAATTAGAGATTTATCACTCAGAAAGAGCCTCCACCACCAAAACAAAGCTTAAACAAATCTTCATTGAAGGACAACTACCCTTTACCTAAAATGAACCATATTTTACAAAGGGTAGTTGGTTCAAAAATAATTTATTTGCTAGATGGCTACTCAGGGTATAATCAGATTTTAGTTCACACAGATGATCAACTAAAGACAACATTTACTACACCTTGGGGCACTTTCATGTACGTGAAAATTCATTTTGGTCTAATGAATGCTGGAGCAACATTCCAAAGAGCCATGGACATAACATTCTCGGAAGAATCAGGCTACTTCATCATTATTTACCTTGATGATGTTACTGTGTTTTCAAAGATAGATTAAGAGCACTTAGAACATTTGAGAAAAGTTTTCGAGAAATGCAGAAAGTTTTGGATATCTTTAAACCCCAAAAAGACACTATTCGGTCTCTTAGAAGGTAAAATTCTTGGGCACATTATTTCAAAAGAGGGTATTAAGATAGATCCGAAGAGGATTGAGGCCATATTGCAAATATCTCATCCTCGAAACATCAAGGAGTTCCAATCTTTCATTGGAAAGATTAACTTTTTGATAAGGTTCATACCCAACTTGGCTGAGCTCCTTAGAAATATTACAAACATGCTGAAGAAAGAGCAAGGGGTAAAATAAAACTTGGAAGCAAAGAAGTCCTTTGATCTGGTGAAACAAGCGTTAACCAAAAAACCGGTTCTAATAAGTCCTGATTTTTCAAAATATTTTTATATTTTTTCATTTGCATCAGAACATACCATAGCAACTGTCCTTTTACAGAAAAATCCACAAGGACAAGAGCATCTTATTACATTCTTTAGCAAGGATTTGAGAGATGCCCCTTTTAAGTATAACATTATGGAAAAGCAAGCCTTTGCTTCAGTTAAGGCTTTAAAAGACTTCATAGTATACATCTTGCACTCACACATCATTGCCTTTGTCCAAAATTCAGTTGTGAAAGATATTCTAACGCAGGACCCAGATGGTAAGAGAGGTAAGTTGATTGTTGTTATTCTTGAACATGATCTAGAGATAAAGCCCACTAAACTCATAAAAGGCCAAGGTCTAGCAAGATTAATGGCTGAATCAAATTTTGAAGTTCTTGATATTAATATGATAAATTCTTTAGATGATCAAGAGGAAATTGCACCTCCCATTGTTGAAGACCATTTTATGAATTCCTCTTGGTATGCTGATATTCTTTATGTTTTGCTTAATTTTAGCACACCTTCTGGTTTGACAAAAACAAAGGCAAGGTTTCTAAAGTTAAAAGTTGTAAACTATTGCATTATAGATAAAGGTCTTTATTGGAAAAATGCAAGTGGGATATTGCTTAAATGTTTTCCTGAGTATGATGCAGAGAAGGTTAAGCACGAGTTTCATGAAGGGGAGTGTGGAGGCCATTTATACTAGAAGACAACAGCCAACAAAATCTTGAGGGCTGGTTACTATTGGCCTACTCTTTATCTTGATGTGCATAAGATGATAATTGCCTGTCATAAATGCCAACTTTTTGAAGGCAAAAGGAAGCTGCTACCCTTACCTCTACATCCAATCACTGTTGAGGCTCCATTTCAACAGTGGGGACTTGACTTCATAGGAGAAATCCATCCACCTTCCTCTACTCAGCATAGATGGATTCTCACTGCCACAGATTACTTCACTAAATGGATAGAAGCCATCCCCTATAGGCAAGCCAATGATTCTATTATTATAAAATTCATGGAGACTAATATTCTCTCTAGATTTGGCTGTCCTACCAAGATCATCACTAATAATGCAGCAGCATTTGGATCAAAGAAGATGGTTGAATTTTGTCGCAAGTATCATATAACATTGGGGCATTCCACGGCCTATTACCCTCAAGGTAATGGACTTGTTGAATCCTCAAACAAGATTTTAGTGAACATAATCAAGAAGTTGGTGGAGGACAACAAGAATTCTTGGCACACAAAGCTTGTTCATGCATTTTGGGCTGACCGATTGACATTGAAGAAATCTATTGGTATGTCACCCTACCAGCATGTGTATGGTACTGATGCAATTTTTCCAACCAGCCTTGGTGTACCAGTTATGAAGTTGATTCAAGAGGTTCAGTCTAAAGACAATGACATGATTAGAAGGATAAATCAGACTATTGACCTTCAACAGACTAGAGAGGAGGTTTATAACAAAGCATTACTAAAGTAGGACAACATCAAAAAGCTTTTTGACAGAAGAACAAAGGCCAACAATTTCAATATTGGGGACAAAATTTTAAAGTGGGATTCAAGGAGAGAAGACAAGGGCAAGCACGGAAAATTTGACAACTTATGGCTTGGCCCTCATCTCATTCACTCTAATGCTAGTAATAATTCCTTTTTCTTGTAGGATTTGAATGGAGCAGAACTGTTTGGGGGTCCTGTCAATGGCAGGATGCTTAAACATTACTTCTCTTGATCCATCATGTTCTGAAAGCCTTTTTCTCTTTTTTCTCATTATAAATATTTCCTCCATTGTTGCATTCAAACTTAGAAAAATAAAAAATACAAAAACAATAGAAGAAAGAAAAGAGGGCAGATTGTAAAAACAATAAAGGTATAGCCCCATACCAAAAAAGAGAAACAAATTTGAAAGTGTGCAAGCTTAAATGCCACTCCTAAAAAATACACTTCTAATTAGTCATATAGCCTAATCATGGCTAATTAGTTTTAAATTGACTGCTGATAGGTTAGTGAAATCGATTTTCCAAACAACTTAATCTTGGCTTATCAGTTAGGTAGATTAGACTAGAAATTAAAGGTTCAAACATGCTCAAAATCTGAACCTAAGTTTCCAAACAAGAATGACTCAAATCTATTTAAAATTCTGATTCAAAACAGAGGTAAAACTGGTTCTAATTAGCTCAAAATTTGAACCAAGGAAACAAAGAAAGAACAGCTCAAGAAGAAGTAAAAACAGAGCTGAAAAAAGATGAAGGAAGTGCTTAGAACTTTCAGGTCCTAAGCCTTCCATTTTGATTTAAATTTCTGTAAAATAAATATCTATGTGCAGCTTGTTTTTTATGCCATATATCAGCATCAAGTTAGACTGTTCAATCCTAACTTGTATGCTTTTAAATTTCTGTTTTAGAAATTAGAGAATAAAATATGTTAGACTGTGTAATCCTAACAGATTAGTAGAGTAGGTAGAGAAGCATATGAACTCAACTATTTAATCTGAGTTCATGGAGAAGGAGTAGAATTAGATTAGTTTTATGCTTTCAAAAGAATAAAATGTTGTAAAAATAGTTTTCCAATCCAAGTGCACTCTAAAGAAGAAAAAATGTTAGATCAGTAGGATTGGGTAGGTAGAAAGCTTGTGTTGATGAAGATCCATTGTTTTTTCATGGCTGCTAAAATTTTCCAGAGCAAAAGAAGAGTATCCAAACAAATAAAGGCAGCCCAATGGATGAGGCACTAATCAGCCCCCATAGAATGCAAGTCTGAAGTTCTTGATGCCTTCAAGAAGGCACCATCCCCAAGTGGAGCCACTGTTAGCCACCTATGAAATTTGTCATACCAAATGGTGTCTAAATCATTTTTGGAGTCTTCAAGAAACAAGATTTATTTCAAAAATGTTATCTCTTGAAGACTCATGAAGACATCATGTCCTTTATATCTTCACTGTTGTTTCCATTTTAAAAACTGAAATTCTGTTGATTCCATAGAGAAAAGACTGCTACAAAATAACCATTTTTCCCTTCCTTTCACTTCCAACTAACCTTCATTTTTACCCCTTCATTTCCAAAAAATTCCTCTATTTTCCATTTCCCTCCATTTCCCCTTCATAAAGTCCTCTTTACAAATTTTAAAACTCATTTTTAAACTTTGCCAAAACCCCCAAATCCATCAGAAAACCATGAAAAAATCATAAAAATACACTTTTTTTGTATTAAGGCTTAATCCCCTTTGGGCTAAGTCCTGACCACTTCCCCACCATATGCCTTGGTGTTGGAACCGAGCACTAATCGTCCCAAGCACTTATTGCATCGGAACAAAACACAACGTGCAAGTCTTTTTGCTTTATTGAGACCTCCGATGCGATTGGCCCCTCATTACATAGTCCCGATCCAATCACCGCTTCATATAACCTCTGGGCCCGCATCCGGTGCTTAAAACTTGTGAATAAACCATCCGTGATGCATATTTCCCTTTATAATTTCATAAACCCACTTGTCCTAAGTTTTGGTCTAAACTCGCCAGAACAATGTTTTTTAATGTAAATGGGTTGATTGAAAGACCAGCACCAAAGTTTCGATGCGATTGGCCCTTATACATATAAGCCTTGGGCCTATCACATTTCATATAAACCAAAGACCCCACAGATGGGTGCCAAAGCGTTTCATATATATAACTCACCCCGAGCCATAAAACCTTTGTATTTCATAAAATTTTGGGTTTTCATAAGTATTAAAGGGTTTCTGTTGGTGCATGTTTTGAAACCATATCCATCATTGATCTTAAGCCGATCAAACAACCTGCGCAATATCACATCGCAAGTTTTTATCGGGCGCATTTTATTTCCCCCCCGATAGGCATCCCCCGATCTTTTCTTCGCCGTCGATCTGATCTACAAATCAATGGCCCACAATCAATTGCTTCGACGCCTCCATGTTCTTTGCCCCGCCGATGTTGATAGCTCTGATTGCATTTGGGCCATCCACGTGTCCAGATCGGACGGTCCAGATTGCATTTCCTGACTTTGGTTTAAAACATGTGTCCTGTTTCATTATTTTTTTGGCCAAATCCTAGCCGTTGATCTCTGCATATCAACGACCCTTATTAACCCATTCTTCGCCTTTGTATTATTTCATTCAACCCACAGATCACATCATAGCCGTTGATTTATTTCATCTAACGGCTCATATCAAACCCGACATGCCTACCTCTTGTGTGTCCTGCCTTCTTCAAAATTTGATCTCGGCCATCCATATTAGATCCAAGGGCCCATATTGAAACTGCCCCACCTATTATCACTCGCGCACTTATCTGTTATCGTGCTCTTTCCACAACCGTCAGATCTGCGGCCCCTGATCCGACGATGGGCATGTGTTTTCACGTAAGTTTGAACATGGAGGTTAATTCTCAGAAATTATGCGATGTAAGATGTTTTTGAGATACACATGCCACCCTCTGGCACATATCGTGTTCCAAAAGGAAAAACCACCTCCCCGCTCTTTCGTCGAGCGAAACCCATGGTTTTCTCCACCAAAACCATCTTTCCCCATTTGTATTATAAATAATCGCATGCGCCTTTCATCATTGATCTTTGCAAATCAAAGGCTCAGATCTAATTTCTCAATATACTATCGCCCTCCGCTTCTACCAAAGGTTTTTAACCTTATTTCTTTATATTTCCGCCATTTATTTATAAAGTGACCCCTTCGCTTTATTTCCTCCCGACTTACTTCGATTGTTGATCTCTGCAAGATCAACGGCCTGAACTTAATCCTCTGCACCATTTTATCAACCGCTCTCCTTTTGACTTCTACGCATGATTTCCACCGTTGGATGCTGCCATCCAATGACCACACTCCTCCCCACAACCTCCTAAGTAGTTTTACCCAACAACGCAGGATTTTATAACATTTGTGCATGTTTTGCAGGTTTCAAAGGGTTTTCCCATTATAATAAATGAAATGAAAGCTGAGGGTGAAAATCCTCTAGACTTTCGTTTATCAAAGGGAAAATACTACAAAGGGTTCCATGTCACGTTTTGTCGATGCTTCATGGGCATTGATGCTATATGGACCCTTTTCAGAACCTGCACATCAAGAAGACACAGAGAATTAAATACAAACAAAGAGTATCAGTGTTGAAGACCTTCACCATAGCAGAACAGAAGGATTCAAGACTGTTTCCACAATTTTGGAAGATTACGGCCAAGATTGAAAATCAAAATCCTAATCCTCCAAATTAAAAAACAATTAAAGACAAATCAGAGATTTATCACTCAAAAAGAGCCTCCACTGCCACATCAGAGGCTAATTGATTCCTCTCAGCTACCCAATGCCACCTGTAGCCTCAAAGCATTCAACAGAGGCTGAATTATGATAATAAAATCAGATATTTGCCTCAGCATAGCCAAATAGTTAATTTTTCCAAAGGAACTTAATGCAAAAATATCAGCAGAGTTATTACAACATGAAAATGAGCCTTAAAGTCAACAAAAGCTCTCACCGAGATTAATTCTTAAATGTAAAACAATTAATACAGACAGAACATCTGTACACTTCTCCATCAAGCCCATCAAAGGCCGAAAAGTATTAAAATCTATATTAATTGACCCAGGAGATCTTTTATCAGATCCCACCTCCTCATTTCTTCTATAAATACTTCTGTAGAAGATGAGAAAATGTTGGTTGCAGAACCTTCAAATATACTTGTGCTTGAATTTTCTACTTGTAAATAGTATTCAAAGGCTCTTGAAGCCCTTCTTGTGATAGAATAGTTAGGCTGTGAAGTGAAGATGATTGCTGAACTGAAACATTGGACTTAAAGCTGTAACTGGTATGAAGCATCAATACAAGCTGATTTATGGGATCCTGGTTTATTTCAACAATGATGTTTTTCTTATTATAAATCGTTATTTTATTTCTATTTCCACTTTTTTCATCTTCTCTTATAAATAACAGCAAGCGTAGAGTTATGATTTACTGTATATCAGTACCCTTCTCTGACTGATAAGCTTTATCTATATGTTTTCTTCCAAATTGTGTTTTTTAAGAATGATTTAATTCAGCTTGAGCAGTTAGGAATGCAGGAATTCCCTCATCTTACTGTCTGAGCCAAATGTTGTTCCTGAATGTTATTTTCAGTTTATGTTAAGTAGAGATGTACTAAGGAAGTTATGGTGAGCCCTGTCCTTTAGTTTTATCCCCAAAGACTATCTGAAAGTTTCCCTAAGAATGTGTTGAAAGCAGGCTAGGTTCAAAGTCCTTACCTGATCTTAGAATTTTCTTTGTTATCTTATGTGTTTGTCTTGAAATTTTACCAAGTAAAGCAGAGCTAGGGAGGTCTATGGTGAGCCCTGCCCTCTAGTTTCTTCTCCAAAATTTGCTTTTAAAGTTTCCCTTTGTGTTTTTAAATGTTTTCTATTGAAAGTGAATCAAAAGCTGGCTAGTTTTGAAGTACTTACCAGATATTAGATTAATTTTATGTATTTCTTAAGTGTTTGTCAAAAGCAAGATAGTTTCAAAGTACTTACCTGATCTTAGGCTCCTCTTTGTTCTTCATTTGTTTAATTCCCCTTCTTGTTGTATCATTTCATTCCATAAAATCAACTTTATTTAGATCCTTAGACATAGATGACTTGCCCCATGGACCACTCTTGAACCTTGTCATTTCAATTAAATACTATTATGACTCCATAGCCCAATGGACTAAAAAACAATGTTATATCTATCTTTTTAGCCAAAGATCATTCTAATTGCTTGCAACTTCATACCTTTGAAACTCTTTCCATTTAGAACTTTCCCCTCAAATAATAATCATGCTCAACCATCCAAAACAAACGAAAACCCTCGAACTTCATAACTAACCTAATATCATTACCCAAAAGCCTTTAAAGATAAATCCATATTTGCACTTATTAGAGAGATCCCTCTCTGGATTCAGGAGGGCTAGATCCTAGAATCCCAAAGTGGTTGAAATAGTGTTCTCCCTACAGTTAGACTTTTGCCAATCTTGCTAATTACAGGGAGCTAACATTTCTGGCGACTCCACTGGGGACATGAGTAAATATTCATTCCAAAACCCCTTGAGTAAAAAGAAGCCTTTTCAAGCACTACCAAACCGATGGTAATCATGATAAAAACTTGTTTAAATCAGTGACAAACTAGGAAAACCCTAGGATTGTCATAAGAGTTTATCTAACCTTGAAAGATCAGCTAGCTTAGCCATAATAGTAGACTATCTTTGTCTCATAACCATAGCTAAGTTTTGAGATAGATTTAGGACACTCTTAACAACCAATAGGATTGAAAAATAACTCAGAAAACCCAAAAAATATTTCAAATTGGTATTAAATAAACATGGTGATGGACCATAAAACCTTTTACCTCCAAAAGAGCTAAAAACTTCCACTTGGCGACTCCACAGTCCTGAACAGACCTTAAGACTCCACTGGGAAGACCCATAATCTTTGTAACATCACATATACTCAGTTAGAGGACTGTTGGATTAAAATTTGTGTAAAACAGACCAGTTAACCTTTTAAAGATTGTCATATCTGGTTAAACTTTTCTTGTTTAGTTGGGTCTAAAAAACACATCATAGTGGCTCCTAGAAAGATTCATACTAGAGCCCACCCATACCCAAACCCACCTGAGATAGTTGATACCCCGAAAAGTATCCCTAGGAAGTCTCCTAAGATAAATTTTTCAACTATTTTCAGATCACACTTGAGAGCTAATTTAGTTCCTGAAAATCTTGCAGCTCTACAACAACCACAAGTAGACTTAAGAAATCCATTTAGAACTAGGTCTCTTGATGATTTAGATCAGCTAGATTCTAAGTCTTCACTTTCATCTCCTAAAACAAGTGAACATCCTGGTAGTAGAGAAACAACACCATCTGATTTACATTTCCTTCACAATTTAGGTGTCTCTCATCCAAGATCAGCTCATCAATATATTTCTAGTCCATCCATATCTTTTCATCGTACATCCACTGTCCAAACCACTCCACTCCAACCCACTTTACCTTTTGTTAATCCACCTCTTGTAAATCCACCTCAACCACATTATCATGGCAACATGGTATGCTCCCTTAGTCCTTCCTGTACCATTAGTCAATCTTCCACAGGACTATCAGTCAAAAATACCATTATATGATGCTAGTAATGCTACTACTGCATCACAACATGTGGATAAAATGAATGACTACTTTGACAGAAATGAAATTGATGATGAATCTGTCAAACTAAGATTATTTGCTCAAATTTTGGGTGGAGAAGTAAGAAAATGGTTTAAAGGCTTAGCCCCCCATAGTACCAATGATCTCCAAGCCTTCCATCAGAAATTCTTTAAAAAATGGGAAGTGAAGAAGAATCCTCTCCAAATACTTTCTGAATACAAAAACATCCACAGAAACACTGGGGAAAGTGTACAAGCTTATTGCACCAGATTTAATAGTGTGTATAATGCCCTTCCCCCAGATCTAAAACCTCCACAAGGCTCAGCTCTAAACAAATTTACTGAAGGGTTTGATCCTGAAATGGCCTATCAGCTTAGAGAAAGAGATCCTTTAACCCTTGAAGATATGAAAAAATGGGCTCTTGTTGTGGAAGTTAACTTGATGGAGAAAAGAGCAAGAATGAAAAATGAGAAGAGAGTGTCCTTTAGAGAGGAATCCACACCTTCCACTTCCAGCTCTAAGATGGAAAGAATTATGGAGGAGATGATGAAGAAAATGAGCATTCTTAAGAGAGCACAAGCAAGTCAAAACCAAACTGCTCCTCAAAACAAAAATCTAAACCAGAATCAGAATTTTAGAAGAAACCAACCTCCAAACAGACCTAGGGAATATGATCAACAGATCACTCCTCCCTTTCATCAAAACTATGTGAGTGAGGTTGAAGAAACAGATGAGAAAACAGAGGAAGATGATATCAATATGCTGGGAGTAGATAATGATGGCTTTGAGGTTCATTATGATATAAAACAAGGTCTTTACACACCCTATGATGACAAAAGAGATGATGATGAAAGTTATTATCAAGACATGGAGAATGTCATCATAGAGTCTCAAAAAGAGTATGACCTTCGAAGTAAAACCGGTCAAAAAAATCCCAACAACAAAACCTCTGACAAATCTTCACAAAACAGCACTATAAACAAGCCTAAAATTGTTAAATAGAAATACAAGACAATAGCTGGAAATTCTGATAAAGGTAAAGAGAAAGGCACTCAAAACAATGAAAAACAGAGTGTAGACCTTAGCAGTACTAACACTTCAGCTAGTAATCTTGTTAAAACCATTTTGTCAAATGTAAATAGAACAAATCAGTAAGTTGATGTTGCTGATAGAGTGGCAGTTAATAAGGCTGAGACTAGTACTTCAAAGAATCAAATTCCTTTCAGCCTGGAGCAGGAAATTTCAAAGATCAAAATCTCTATTCCCTTGACTGAGTTAGCTGCCCAAAATGTATATAGGACCCAAATTTTGAAGGATTTAAACATCGAGGACAATAATGACACAATCAATCTTAACGATGACCAACCAGAGCTCATTTTGGGTCGCAAGATTGAAGGTAAATATCAAGAGGGACCTGTTCCTACCTTCTATGTAAGTTTAAATGTTCATGACAAGAGTTTGCACAACGCTATGCATGACTCAGGGGCCTCTCACAATTTAATGCCAAAAGCTGTAATGGAGAGCCTGGGTCTAGAAATCACCAGACCTTATAAAGACCTTTACTCCTTTGACTCAAGCAGAGTAAAATGTTTAGGATTAATCAAAGACCTTTGCGTTAACTTAGCCCAGATTCTAGCCAAATGTTTGGTCATGGATATTGTTGTGGCTGGTGTACCCCAAAAATATGGAATATTTTTATTTAGGTCTTGGGGAGCTAAGTTACAACGGACTATGCAGATGGACATGACCTATGCAACCATCCCTGTGTTTAATCAATCAAGAAGACTTTACAGGGAGTCACATATGCAGTACATGGTTACAAGCTAAGACAGACCGCAAAACTCTCCTCTGTATTCTGTAAATACAAGCCTCGATTCTTTTATCTTGTTTAACGATGAATCATTCAATGAACAAGTCACTTTAATAGAATTAATGGCTAATAGAGAGGAAGAGGTAAACACCAAAGAACTGTCAAAACCGTTTGCTAAACCTTTAAACCACAGCAAACCAAACATGGGTCTTGAATTACAAATCATGCGTCCATCGATATTTAACCTTGAGAGTGAAGAAATCATTCCTCAATACATTGAAAAACCTGGGGAATTAAAAAAGTTTCAACCAAGTGCTGATATTCAAGAACGAAACAAAAGCACTTTAGTTGAAGAGGACGGTAACCAAGATGAAACTGAAACTAGTCCTCTGTGGAGTATGAACTTTGATGGGTCATGCACTAGAACTAACATTGGTGTAGGTGTCTGGATTTGTAATACTGAAAAAAACCACGCAGAGAGCATTTCCTGTAGACTAAACTTTCAGTGTTCGAATAACATAGCGGAATACGAATCCATGCTTTTAGTCTTACATCTGTTGAAAAAATTAGGAGCCAAAATAATCAAAGTACATAGGGATTCTGAATTAATTATTAGGCAAGTCAATAGGGAATACAACGAAAATCACCTAAGACTTAGAGCATATCGAAACGATGTCGTGGATCTTTTGAAAACTTTTGAGGAGTCCCAATTAATTTTTGTCCCAAGAAAAAGAAATAACGCGGCCCACAGCTTAGCTTTCGCAACTAGAACATGCTTAATGCCATACGAAACCAAAGAATGCACAACTCAGATTAAATTCAGACCAGCTGTTCTTGATAACGAAAAATATTGGCAAGTGTTCGATAGGGACAAACAAATTGAAGACTTCATGCAATTCAGAAATGAATTTGAACTACACAGTTCAGATTCAGATTATGAAACAGGCTGCAATAGTGAAGAAAATTTTCTTGGGGAAGAAGAACAGTCTCCTGAGGTTACCAATATAAATCTATTGTCTAGAAAAGTTACAAATAAAACATAATTGACTGCAGAGTTAGAAACAGAGGAGTTAGAAACAATGCAGTCCAAAGATAAGAGTTTTCCTAAGGGTCTAGCCCCTTTAGAAGAGTTGTTCGATTTTAACGATGTGGCCAAGAAGCCAAAACTGGAACCTATAGAGACTGAAGTGGAAGAGTGCAATATAGGCAGTGAACTAAAACCTATGATGACTAAGCTGTCTAAAACTTTACTAGCTAACATTAAACTCAGATACATAGAGTTGTTTAGAGAGTTTTCTGATGTTTTTGCGTGGAGTTACGAAGATCGTAAATCCTATGACACTGAAATCATACAGCACAAAATCCCTCTCAAGGAAAACCAAAAACCATTCAAACAGAATATGCGCAGAATAAACCCTGTTTAGCTGCCTTTGGTTGAGAAGGAAATCAAGAAAATGTATGAAGCTAGTATTATTGTCCCTATTAAATATTCTGAGTGGATGTCTAATCTGGTGTCAGTTAGGAAGAAAGCAGGAGAGATCAGGCTTTGTATAGACTTTAGAGACTTAAAAAAAGCTTCATTGAAGGAAAAATACCCTTTACCTAAAATGAACCATATTTTACAAAGGGTAGTTGGTTCAAAAAGAAGTTCTTTGCTGGATGGCTACTCAGGGTATAATCAGATTTTAGTTCACCTTGATGATCAACTAAAGACAACATTTACTACACCTTGGGGCACTTTCATGTACGTGAAAATGCCTTTTGGTCTAATGAATGTTGGAGCAACATTCCAAAGGGCCATGGACATGGCATTCTCGGAAGAATTAGGCTACTTCATCATTATTTACCTTGATGATGTTACTGTGTTTTCAAAGATAGATGAAGAGCACTTAGAACATTTGAGAAAATATTTCGAGAAATGCAGAAAGTTTGGGATATCTTTAAACCCCAAAAAGACACTATTCGATATCCAAGAAGGTAAACTTCTTAGGCACATTATTTCAGAAGAGGGTATTAAGATAGATCTGAAGAGGATTGAGGCCATATTGCAAATCTCTCATCCTCGAAACATCAAGGAGTTGCAATCTTTCATTGGAAAGATTAACTTTTTGAGAACGTTCATACCCAACTTGGCTGAGCTCCTTAGAAATATTACAAACATGTTGAAGAAGGAGCAAGGGGTAAAATGGACCTTGGAAGCAAATAAGTCATTTGATCTGGTGAAACAAGCATTAACCAAAACACCGGTTCTAATAAGTCCTGATTTTTCAAAAGATTTTTATATTTTTTCATTTGCATCAGAACATACCATAGCTGTTGTCCTTTTATAGAAAAATCCACAAGGACAAGAGCAGCCTATTGCATTCTTTAGCAAGGCTTTGATAGATGCCCCTTTGAAGTATAACATTATGGAAAAGCAAGCCTTTGCTTCGGTTAAGGGTTTAAAAGACTTCAGAGTATACATCTTGCACTCACACATCATTGCCTTTGTCCCAAATTCAGTTGTGAAAGATATTCTAATGCAGGACCCAGATGGTAAGAGAGGTAAGTTGATTGTTGTTATTCTTGAATATGATCTAGAGATAAAGCCCACTAAACTCATCAAAGGCCAAGGTCTAGCTAGATTAATGGCTAAATAAAATTTTAAAGTTCTTGATATTAATATGATAAATGCTTTAGATGATCAAGAGGAAATTTCAACTCCCGTTGTTGAAGACCATTTTATGAATTCCTCTTGGTATGCTGATATTCTTTATGTTTTGCTTAATTTGAACACAACTCCTAGTTTGACAAAAACAAAGGCAAGGTTTCTAAAGTTAAAATTTGTAAACTATTGTATTATAGATAAAGGTATTTATTGGAAAAATGAAAGTGGGATATTGCTTAAATGTTTGCCTGAGTATGATGCAGAGAAGGTTAAGCATGAGTTTTATGAAGGGGAGTGTGGAGGCCATTTATACTGGAAGAAAACAGCCAACAAAATCTTAAGGGTTGGTTACTATTGGCCTACTCTTTTTCTTGATGTGCATAAGATGATAATTGCCTGCCATAAATGCCAAATCTTTGAAGGCAAAAGGAAGCTTCTACCCTTCCCTCTACATCCAATCACTGTTGAGGATCCATTTCAACAGTGGGGACTTGAATTCATAGGAGAAATCCATCCACCTTCCTCTGCTCAGCATAGATGGATTCTCACTGCCACAGATTACTTCACTAAATGGATAGAAGCCATCCCTTGTAGGCAAGCCAATGATTTTGTCACTATAAAATTCATGGAGACTAATATTATCTCTAGATTTGGTTGTCCTACCAAGATCATCACTGATAATGCAGCAGCATTTGGATCAAAGAAGATGGTTGAATTCTGTCACAAGTATCAGATAACATTGGGGCATTCCATGGCCTATTACCCTCAAGGTAATGGACTTGTTGAATCCTCAAACAAGATTTTAGTGAACATAATCAAGAATTTTTTGGAGGACAACAAGAATTCTTGGCACAAAAAGCTTGTTCATGCACTTTGGGCTGACCGATTGACATTGAAGAAATCTATTGGTATGTCACCCTACCAGCATGTGTATGGTACTGATGCAATTTTTCCAACCATCCTTAGTGTGACAGTTATGAAATTGATTCAAGAGGTTCAGTCTGAAGACAATGACATGATTAGAAGGATAAATCAGACTATTCACCTTCAGCAGACCAGAGAGGAGGTTTATAACAAAGCATTACTAAAGCAGGACAGCATCAAAAAGATTTTTGACAGAAGAACAAAGGCCAGCAATTTCAATATTGGGGACAAAGTTTTAAAGTGGGATTCAAGGAGAGAAGACAAGGGCAAGCACAGAAAATTTGACAACTTATGGCTTGGCCCTTATCTCATTCACTCTGCTGCTAGTAATAATGTTTTTTTCTTGCAAGAGTTGAATGGCACAGAACTGTTTGGGGGTCATGTCAATGGCAAGATTCTTAAACATTACTTCTCTTGATCCATCATGTTCTGAAAACCTTTTTATCTTTTTTCTCATTATAAATATTTCCTCCATCGTTGCATTCAAAGTTAGAAAAATAAAAAAAACAAAAACAATAGAAGAAAGAAAAGAGGGCAGAGTGTAAAAACAATAAAGGTACAACCCCATACCAAAAAAGAGAAACAAATCTGAAAGTGTGCAAGCTTAAATTCCACTCCTGAAAAACACACTTCTAATTATTCATACAGCATAATCATGGCTAATTAGTTTTAAATTGACTACTGATAGGTTAGTTAATTCGATTTGCCAAACAACTTAATCTTGGCTTATCAGTTAGGTAGATTAGGCTAGAAATTAAAGGTTCAAACATGCTCAAAATCTGAACCTAAATTTCCAAACAAGAATGACTCAAATCAGTTTAAAATTCTGAGTCAAAACAGAGGTAAAAATGCTTCTAATTAGCTCAAAATATGAACCAGGGAAACAAATATATAACAGCTCAAGCAAAAGTAAAAACAGAGCTGAAAAAAGATGAAGGAAGTGCTTAGAACTTTCAAATCCTAAGCCTTCCATTTTGATTTAAATTTCTGTAAAATAAATATCTATGTGTAGCTTGTTTTTTATGCCATAGATCAGCATCAAGTTAGACTATTCGATCCTAACTTCTATGCTTTTAAATTTATATTTTAGAAATTAGAGAATAAAATCTGTTAGACTGTGTAATCCTAACAGATTAGTAGAGTAGGTAGAGAAGCATATGAACTCAACTGTTTAATCTGAGTTCATGGAGAAATAAGGAGTAGAATTAGATTATTTTTATGCTTTCAAAAGAATTAAATGTTGTAAAAAGAGTTTTCCAATCCAAGTGCACTCTAAAGAAGAAAAAATGTTAGATCAGTAGGATTGGGTAGGTAGAAATCTTGTGTTGATGAAGATCCATTGTTTTTTCATGGCTGCTAACATTTTCTAGAGCAAAAGAAGAGTATCCAAGCAAAGAAAGGCATTCCAATGGATGAGGCACTAATCAACCCCCAGAGAATGCAAGTCTGAAGTTCTTGATGCCTTGAAGAAGGCACCATCCCCAAGTGGAGCCATTGTTAGCCACCTATGAAATTTGTCATACCAAATGGTGGCTAAATCATTTTTGGAGTCTTCAAGAAACAAGTTTTATTGCAAAAATGTTATCTCTTGAAGACTCATGAAGACATCATGCCCTTTGTATCTTCACTGCTGTTTCCATTTTAAACACTGAAATTCTGTTGATTCCATAGAGAAAATAATGCTGCAAAATCACCAGTTTTCCCTTCCTTTCACTTCCAACTAACCTTCATTTTTACCCCTTCATTTCCCAAAAATTCCTCCATTTTCCATTTCCCTCCATTTCCCCTTCATAAAGTCCTCTTTAAAAAGTTTAAAACTCATTTTTAAACTTTGCCGAAACCCCCAAATCCATTAGAAAACCCTAAAAAAAATCATTAAAATACACTTTTTTTGTATTAAGGCTTAAGCCCCTTTGGGCTAAGTCCTAACCACTTCCTCACCATATGCCTTGGTGCTAGAACCAAGCGCTAATGGTCACAAGTGCTTATCGCATCAGAACAAAACACAACGCACAAGTCTTTTTTCTTTATTGAGACTTCCGATGCGATTGGCCCCTCATTACATAGCCCTGATCCAATCACCGCTTCATATAACCTCTGGGCCCGCATCTGGCGCTTAAAAATTTTGAATAAACCATCCCCGATGCGTATTTCCCTTTGTAATTTCATAAACCCACTTTTCCTAAGTTTTGGTCTAAACCCGCTAGAACAATGTTTTTTAATGTAAATGGGTAGATTGAAAGACCAGCACCGAAGTTTTGATGTGATTAGCCCTTATACATATAAGCCTTGGGCCTATTGCATTTCATATAAACCAAAGTCCCCGTAGACGGGCGCCAAAGCGTTTCATATATATAACTCGCCTTGAAACATAAAACCTTTGTCTTTCATAAAATTTTGGGTTTTCATAAGTATTAAAGGGTTTCCGTCGGTGCATGTTTTGAAACCATATCCGCCGTTGATCTTAAGTTGATCAAATGGTCCGCACAATATTGCATCGCAAGTTTTTATTGGGCGCATTTTATTTCCCCCTTTCGATTGGCATCCCCCGATCTTTTCTCCGCCATCGATCTAATCTGGAGATCGACGGCCCATAATCAATCGCTTTGATACCTCCGATTGCATCTGGGTCGTCCACGTGTCCAAATCAGATGGTCCAGATTGCATTTCCCGAATTTGGTTTAAAACATGTGTCCTGTTTCATTATGTTTTTGGCCAAATCCCAGCCGTTGATCTCTGCAGATCAACGACCCTTATTAATTCATTCTCCGCCTTTGTATTATTTCATTCAACCCACAGATCACATCCTAGCCATTGATTTATTTCATCTAATGGCTCATTTCAAACCCGACAGGCCTACCTCCTATGGGTCTTGCCTTCTTCAAAATTTGATCTCGGCCATCCATCTTAGATCCAACGGCCCATATTGAAACTGCCCCACCTATTATCACCCGCACACTTATCTGTTATCGCGATTTTTCCATAGCCATCAGATCTGTGACCACTGATCTAATGATGGGCATGTGTTTTCGCGTAAGTTTGAATGCGAAGGTTAATTCTCAGAAATTATGCGATGTAAGCTGTTTTTGGGATACAAGTGTCACCCTCTGGCACATATCATGTTGCAAAAGGAAAAATCGCCTCCCCGCTCTTTCGCCGCATGAAACCCGTGGTTTTCTCCACCAAAACCATCTTTCCCCATTTGTATTATAAATCATCGCACGCAGATTTCGTCGTTGATCTGTGAAGGTCAATGGCTCAGATCTAATTTCTCATTATACTATCGCCCTCCGCTTCTACCAAATGTTTTTAACCTTATTTCTTTATATTTCCGCCATTTCTCTATAAAGCGATCCCTTCGCTTTATTTCCTCCTGAATTACTTTGATCGTTGATCTCTACAAGATCAATGGCCCAGACATAATCCTCTGCACCATTTTATCAACCGCTCTCCTTTTGACTTCTACGCATGATTTCCACCGTTGGATGCTGCCATCCAACGACCACGCTCCTTCCCACAACCTCCTAAGAAGTTTTACCCAACAACGTAGGATTTTATAACATTTGTGCATGTTTTTCAGGTTTCAAAGGTTTTTCCCATTATAATAAAGGAAATGAAAGTCGGGGGTGACGATCCTCCAAAATTTCGTTTATCAAAGGGAAAATACTACAAAGGGTTCCATGTCATGTTTCTTCGACGATTCATGGGTATTGATGCCATATGGACCCTTTGCAGAACCTGCACATCAACAAGACATAGAGAATTAAATCAAAACAAAGAGTATCAGTGTTGAAGACCTTCACCACAGTAGAACAGAAGGATTGAAGATTGTTTCCACAATTTTGGAGGATTACGGCTAAGATTGAAAATCAAAAGCCTAATCCTCTGAATTAAAACACAATTAAAGACAAATCAGAGATTTATCACTCAGAAAGAGCCTCCACGACCACATCAGAGGCTAATTGATTCCTCTCAGCTACCCAATGCCACCTGTAGCCTCAAAGCATTCAACAGAGGCTGAATTATGATCAGAAAATCAGATATTTGCCTCAGCGCAGCCGAATAGTTAATTCTGCCAAAGGAACTTAATGCAAAAATATCAGCAGAGTTATTACAACATGAAATTGAGCCTTAAAGTCAACCAAATCTCTCACCGAGCTTAATTATTAAATGTAAAACAATTAGTACAGACAGAAAATCTGTACACTTCTCCATCAAGCCCATCAAAGGCCAAGAAGTATTAAAATCTATATTAATTGACCCAGGAGATCTTTTATCAGATCCCACCTCCTCATTTCTTCTATAAATACTTCTGTATAAGATGAGAAAATTTTGGTTGCAGAACTTTGAAATATACTTGTGCTCGAATTTTCTACCTGTAGATAGTATTCAAAGGCTCTTGAAGCTCTGCTTGTGATAGAATAGTTAGGCTGTGAAGTGAAGATGATTGCTGAACTGAAACATTGGACTTAAAGCTGTAACTGGTATGAAGCATCAATACAAGTTGATTTATGGGATCCTGGTTTATTTCAACGGTGATGTTTTTCTTATTGTAAATCATTATTTTATTTCTGTTTCCACTTTTTTCATCTTCTTTTATAAAGAACAGCAAGCATAAAGTTAGGATTTATAGTATATCAGTACCCTTCTCTGACTGATAACCTTTATCTATATGTTTTCTTCCAAATTGTGTTGTTTAGGAATGATTTAATTTAGTTTGAGCAGTTAGGAATGCAGGCATTCCCTCGTCCTACTGTCTGAGCCAAATGTTGTTCCTAAATGTTATTTTCAGTTTATGTTAGGTAGATATGAACTAAGGAAGTTATGGTGAGCCCTGTCCTTTAGTTTTATCCCCAAAGACTATCTGAAATTTTCCCTAAGAATGTGTTGAAAGCAGGCTAGGTTCAAAGTCCTTACTTGATCTTAGACTTTTCTTTGTTATCTTATGTGTTTGTCTTGAAATTTTACCAAGTAAAGTAGAGCTAGGGAGGTCTATGGTGAGCCCTACCCTCTAGTTTCTTCTCCAACAGTTGCTTTTAAAGTTTCCCTTTGTGTTTTTAAATGTTTCCTATTGAAAGTGCATCAAAATTTGGATAGTTTCGAAGTGCTTACCAGATCTTAGATTAATTTTATGTCTTTCTTAAGTGTTTTTCAAAAGCAGGATAGTTTCAAAGTACTTACCTGATCTTAGGCTGCTCTTTGTTCTTCAGTTGTTTAATTCCCCTTCTTGTTGTATCATTTCATTCCATAAAATAAAATTTAAAGAGATCCTTAGATATAGATGACTTGCCCCATGGACCACTCTTGAACCTTGTCGTTTCAATTAAATCCTATTATGACTCCATAGCCCAATGGACCAAAAACCAACGTTATATCTATCTTTTTAGCCAAAGCTCATTCTGATTACTTGCAACTTCATACCTTTGAAAATATTTCCATTTAGAACTTTCCCCTCAAATAATAATCATGCTCAACCATCCAAAACAAATAAAAACCCTTGGACTTCATAACTAGCCTAATATCATTACCCAAAAGCCTTTAAAGATAAATCCATCTTTGCACTTATTGGAGAGATCCCTTTCCGGATTTAGGAGGGCTAGATCCTAGAATCCCAAAGTGGTTGAAATAGTGCTCTCCCTGCAGTTGGACTTTTGCCAATCTTTCTAATTACAGGGAGCTAACATTTCTGGTGACTCCACTGGGGACATGAGTAAATTTTCATTCCAAAACCCCTTGAGTAAAAAGCAACATTTTCAAGCACTACCAAACCGATGCTAATCATGATAAAAACTTGTTTGAATCAGTGACAAACTAGGAAAACCCTAGGATTCTCATAAGATTTTATCTGACCTTGAAAGATCATCTGGCTTAGCCATAAGAGTAGACTGTCTTTGTCTGATAACCGTAGCTAAGTTTTGAGACAGATTTAGGACACTCTTAACAACCAATAGGACTAAAAAATAACTCAAAAAACCCAAAAAATATTTCAGATTGGTATTCAATAAACATGGTGGTGGACCATAAAACCTTTTACCTCGAAAAGAGCTAAAAAATTCCACTTGGCGACTCCACCATCCTGAACAGACCTTAAGACTCCACTGGGAAGACCCATAATCTTTGTAACATCATATATACTTAGTTAGAGGACTGTTGGATTAAAATTTGTGTAAAACAGACCAGTTAACCTTTTAAAGATTGTCATATATGGTTAAAATTTTCTTGTTTAGTTGGATCTAAAAAACACATCATAGTGGCTCCTCGAAAGATTCATACTAGAGCCCACCTGGACCCAAACCCACCTGAGATAGTTGATAACCTGGAAAGTATCCCTAGGAAGTCTCCTAAGATAAATTTTTCAACTGTTTTCAGATCACCCTTGAGATTTAATTTAGTTCCTGAAAATCTTGCAGCTCTACAAAAATCACAAGTAGACTTAAGAAATCCATTTAGAACTAGGTCTCTTGATGATTTAGATTAGCTAGATTCTGAGTCTTCACTTTCATCTCCTGAAACAAGTGAACATCTTGGTAGTAGAGAAACAACACCACCTGATTTACATTTCCTTCACAGTTTAGGTGTCTCTCATCCAAGATCATCTCATCAATCTATTTTTGGTCCATCCACATCTGCTCATCCTACATCCACTATCCAAACCACTCCACTCCAACCCACTTTACCTTTTGTTAATCCACCTCTTGTAAATCCACCTCAACCACATTATCATGGTAGCATGGTATGCTCCCTTAGTCCTTCCTGTACCATTATTCAATCTTCCACAGGACTATCAGTCCAAAATACCATTATATGATGCTAATAATGCTACTATTGCATCACAACATGTGGATAAAATGAATGATTACTTTGACAGAAATGAAGTTGATGATGAATCTGTCAAACTAATATTATTTTCTCAGACTCTGCGGGGAGAAGTAAGAAAATGGTTTAAAGGCTTATCCCCCTATAGTATCAATGATCTCCAATCCTTCCATCAAACATTCTTAAACAAATGGGAAGTTAAGAAGAATCCTCTCCAAATACTTTCTGAATATAAAAACCTCCACAAAAACACTGCGGAAAGTGTACAAGCTTATTCTACCAGATTTAATAGTGTGCATAATGCCCTTCCCCCATATCTAAAACCTCCACAAGGCTCAGCTCTAAACAAATTTACTGAAGGGTTTGACCCTGAAATGGCCTATCAGTTGAGAGAAAGAGATCCTTTAACCCTTGAAGATATGAAAAAATGGGCTCTTGCTATGGAAGTTAACTTGATGGAGAAAAGAGCAAGAATGAAAAATGAGAAGAGAGTGTCCTTTAGAGAGGAATCCACACCTTCCACTTCCATCTCTAAGATGGAAAGAATGATGGAGGAGATGATGAAGAAAATGAGCATTCTTGAGAGAGCACAAGCAATTCAAAACCAAACTACTCCTCAAAACAAAAATCAAAACCAGAATTAGAATTTTAGAAGAAACCAACCTCCAAACAGACCTAGGGAAGATGGTCAATAGATCACTCCTCCCTTTCATCAAAACTATGTGAGTGAGGTTGAAGAAACAGATGAGCAAACAGAGTAAGATGATATCAACATGCTGGGAGTAGATAATGATGACTTTGAGGTTCATTATGATAGAAAACAAGGTCTTTACACACCCTATGATGACAAAAGAGACGATGATGAAAGTTATTATCAAGACATGGAGAATGTCATCATAGAGTCTCAAAAAGAGTATGACCTTGGAAGTAAAACCAGTAAACAAACTCCCAACAACAAAATCTCTGAAAAATCTTCACAAAAAAAAACTATAAACAAGCCTAAAATTGTTAAACAGAAATACAAGACAGTAGCTGGAAATTTTGATAAAGGTAAAGAGTAAGGCACTCAAAACAATGAAAAACAGAGTGCAGACCTTAGTAGTACTAACACTTCAACTACTAGTCTTTTTAAAACCGCTTTGTCAAATGTAAATAGAACAAATCAGTAAGCTGATGTTGCTGATAGAGTGGCAGTTAATAAGGCTGAGACTAGTACTTCAAAGAATCAAATTCCTTTCAGCCTGGAGCAGGAAATTTCAAAGATCAAAATCTCTGTTCCCTTGACTGAGTTAGCTACCCAAAATGTATATAGGACCCAAATTTTTAAGGCTTTAAACATAGAGGACAATAATGACACAGTCAATCTTAACAATGACCAGCCAGAGCTCATTTTGGGTCCTAATATTGAAGGTAAATATCAAGAGGGACATGTTCCTCCCTTCTATGTAAGTTTAAATGTTCATGACAAGATTTTGCACAAAACTATGCACGACTCAGGGGCCTCTCACAATTTAATGCCAAAAGCTGTAATGGAGAGCCTGGGTCTATAAATCACCAGACCTTATAAATACCTTTACTCCTTTGACTCAAGCAAAGTAAAATGTTTAGGATTAATCAAAGACCTTTGCATTAACTTAGCCCAATTTCTAGCCAAGTGTTTGGTCATCGATATTTTTGTGGCTGATGTACCCCCAAAGTATGGAATGTTGTTATCTAGGTCTTGGGGGGCTAAGTTACAAGGGACTATGCAGATGGACATGACCTATGCGACCATCCCTGTGTTTAATCAATCAAGAAGACTTTATAGGGATTCACATATGCAGTACATGGTTACAAGCCAAGACAGACCGCAAAATTCTCCTCTGTATTCTGTAAATACAGGCCTCGATTCTTTTATCATGTTTAACAATGAATCATTCAGTGAACAAGTCACTTTAACAGAATTAATGGCTAATCGAGAGGAAGAGGTAAACACCACAAAACTGTCAAAACCGTTTTCTAAACCTTTAAACCACAGCAAACCAAATGCGGGTCTTGAATTAAAAATCATGTGTCCATCGATATTTAACCTTGAGAGTTAAGAAATCATTCCTCAATACATTGAAAAACCTGGGGAATTAAAACAGTTTCAACCAAGTGCTGATATTCAAGAACGAAACAAAAGCACTTTAGTTGAAGAGGACGGTAACCAAGATGAAACTGAAACTAGTCCTCTGTGGAGTATGAACTTTGACGGGTCGTGCACTAGAACTAACGCTGGTGCAAGTGTTTGGATTCGTAATACTGAAAACAAACACACACAGAGAATTTCCTATAGACTAAACTTCCAGTGTTCCAATAACATAGCGGAATACGAATCCCTGCTTTTAGGCTTACATCTGTTGAAAAAATTAGGAGCCAAAAGAATCAAAGTGCATGGGGATTCTGAATTAATTATTAGGCAAGTCAACAGGGAATACAACGAAAATCACCCAAGACTTATAGCCTATCGAAACGATGTCGTGGATCTTTTGAAAACTTTTGAGGAGTCCCAATTAATTTTTGTCCCAAGAAAAAGAAATAACGTGGCCCATAGCTTAGCTTTCGCAGCTAGAACATGCTTAATGCCATACGAAACCAAAGAATGCACAACTCAGATTAAATTCAGACCAGCTGTTCCTGATAACGAAAAATATTGGCAAGTGTTCGACAGAGACAAACAAATAGAAGACTTCATGCAATTCAGAAATGAATTTGAACTACACAGTTTAGATTCAGATTATGAAACATACTGCAATAGTGAAGAAAATTTTCTTGGGGAAGAAGAATAGTCTCCTAAGGTTGCCAATATAAATCTATTGTCTAGAAAACTTACAAATAAAACAGAATTGACTGCAGAGTTAGAAAGAGAGGAGATAGAAACCATGTAGTCCAAAGATCAGAGTTTTCCTAAGGATCTGGACCCTTTAAAAAAGTTGTTCGATTTTAACGATGTGGCTAAGAAGCCAAAACTAGAACCTGTAGAGACTGAAGTGAAAGAGTGCAATATAGGCAGTGAACTAAAACATATAATGATTAAGCTATCTAAAAATTTACCAGCTCACATTAAACTCAGATACATAGAGCTGTTTAGAGAGTTTTCAAATGTTTTTGTGTGGATTTACGAAGATCTTAAATCCTATGACACTAAAATAATAAAGCACAAAATTCCTCTCAAGGAAAACCAAAAACCATTCAAATAGAATCTGTGCAGAATAAACCCTGTTCAGCTGCCTTTGGTTGAGAAGGAAATCAAGAAAATGTATGAAGTTGGTATTATTGTCCTATTAGATATTCTTAGTGGGTGTCTAATCTGGTGTCAGTTAGGAAGAAAACAACAGAGATCAGGCTTTTTATAGACGTTAGAGACTTAAACAAAGCTTCATTGAAGGACAACTACCCTTTACCTAAAATGGACCATATTTTACAAAGGGTAGTTGGTTCAAAAAGAATTTCTTTGCTGGTGTGGAGTACTAAAAAGGTATGCTTTTGATGATTATTTCAGTGGCTTTTTAGTAGAATTTGTAAACCTTTTTGTATCATGAATTTGGAAAGTAATAAGGAATTATAACAAAACATGTGAAAATTGATATGCAAGACTTAACCACTGATAATGGTTATTTTCTGTACAGGAAGAGGAGAAAACGAGGAATTGCCACTCCAAAGGAAGAGACAAAGTCGAGATAACTGTTGTCCCTCTGAAGGTGAACCGAATGCAAACAAGGCTAAACAGATTAAAGAAAGTCAGCCCGGAAAAGAAGGAGAAGACACCAGCTCGGCGCAAAAGAAAGGAAAGGATGAAGAATTAATAGTTTGGCGAATCCCTCAGGATCTTCGATCCTGAGGGATCGCTGCTTTATTTATCTTGTTACTTGGACATCTCCGCCGTCGCCTTTATATAAAGGGGCAGCATTATTAGCTTAGGATAAGAGAGGAGGATACGCTTTTATGTAATTTTCTGTTAGGCATCAGCTCTGATTATTAAGTCTCGTTGAGAACTGGTTCATTGTATTTTTGACCGATGCATTAATAAAAGCTTGGTGATTATTTCATCTCTGCGTCTGGATTAACTTAAAGCGGTGTATCCTTGGAGGCTAAGGGCTCGGCCCCGGAGGACACTTGCTTCTGTACCATTACGACTTGATTTCTGCATGGTTTGTTTATTATTGTTATTTGGTAATTTTATATGCTTCATGAGTTGATATTACATGCTCTGTTAAGATTAAATCATTGAAGTTTTTACAGGTAGAATCGTGGATTGACTCTGCATTATGTTATTGATTCGTTCAGAGTTCATTGCATGTTATCAGCCTTAATTAAACACTCTTACTGTTCTGTTACAGAGCTTGTATATTAAACATTCGTGTCATACATTCGCTTGAGGTAGTGTTCTTCATAATCGTTGGATTCATAAATGATAATGTTCTGTTTGGAAGCACAGTCGTATTCCAGTTGATTCAGGTTGATCAGGTTATTATTCCAGTGTGTTGTGTGCGTTTCTGATTTATTAGTGCCGTTCTATAATTTATCAATAATTAACGCTGTTCCATTAGCGTGTTTCGTGTGATTCGCCTTAAGAGTGAAAGATTGTTATTTTGATTGCGAAGAATGTATTTGGGTTAATAGATTAAGCTTAGTTACAACCCGCGGGGCTTAGTTATTCAATTGCTGTTCCATTTTAGATTTGCTGTTCTATTCCAGAATTGTTGTTCAATTCTTTATTTGCTGTTCCATTTAATCGCATTTGTTGCTTTGGTGTGAGAGATGATCTAAGGCTGTAGTGAGCATTGGCAGTCACTGTCTAGCTCCCAGGCTCGTGGTCTATGCTCTAGTTTCCTTTCCATCAGTTTCCGAAGGGATGGGTTATCACTGCCGAACCCTTGACTGATAAGCTGTTGAGTTTTCTGAATGTGTGATTTATTCTTTGAAGTAATTTAGTTATAGACAAGCATCCGTTTACTCTTGTATTTCTTAAGCACTGTACTACTAGCATTACTCTGACAAATGATAGCCTCAGATTGAGTCACTCTTTGTAATAACAAAACGCTCCCGGATTGACATATTAATTTGAGGTAATTAGAGGTGAAAGAGACCCTTTTTATAGCTCTACATTTTGGCACCGTTGCCGGGGAAAGAGTGTAGCCATTTGTCTTTTTTTCAGAGTAGTGTACGAGCCTGCTAGGGAGGAGTTGGATCTTAAAAACGGAAGGTAAGAACCTACGTGCGGAGCATGTAAAAACCCTGCTCCACTGTCCGCTTTCCTAACAGAGTCGTTTTTTTTGTTTTGTTTGAATAGAAGTTGGTAGTTCATTTGAGTGCATGACTAAGCAGAAAAGACCAGAAAAGAACATCAAACCCCCATCCAAACCTGAAAAAGCTAAGGGGCCGGTGACCCTTGGCCGAACGACCTTCATAGACAAAATCTATAAGAACGCAGAATCTCAGCCATCAGTAGGCCCCAGGAAAAACATTTCTAAACTACCTACTAATTCCCTTCAGGCCACAGGATCACCATCTGTAGCCTGTGCTGAGGTGCATAGTCAAACTGAAGAGCAGGACTCTCAAGAAATTGAAAATTCTACTCCAGAACTATTGCAGGAAGGGAATTCCAGTAACTTTTGTGAAGGAGAAGGAGAAACAGAGGAAACCAAGGAACCAAAATCCCCTATTGAAACAAATCAGCCATTAGATAGCCCAGATAAGGGGAGTGCTGCGAAAATCATTGTCGAAGGAACCCAATCTTCAGGAACCCTCATTATTCCAGATAAGGGAAGCGTTGTTAAAAATATCCTTGTCAAAACCGTTCCCTCTCAACCTAGGAATACCCTCCTAGATATCCCAGAAGGTTATTGGCATATATTCGATACCATGGCTCAAAACCAGCCAAATGCTCAAACCTCTACATTACAATATCCTATAGTGGATTCTGCAGCTAATGCACCCATGAAAGCTATCCCTCTTCAGCATATCCCTACCTTTCATGGTCTCACATCAGAAGATCCGGATGCATTTTTATTCGAATTCGATGTGTTATGTAGGGGGTATGATTACACCACCGATCCCCAAAAATTGAAATTATTTCCTTCTACATTAAAAGGGGTTGCTTTAAGATGGTTTATGGGGCTAGGTGGCGGGGTTATCAACAATTGGGACCAAATGAAAGAATCCTTCTTAAAAAAATATCAGGATTATTGTAGGTCTAGAGAATTAAAAGACGAAATATTTCAAATGTCAGCCAGACCGAATGAAACATTGGAAGAGTATGTGGAACGTTTTCAGTACAATCTACAAAGATATCCTTATGCATCGCTACCTTTACCTGATAATGTGTTAAAAACTGCATTAATAAGGGGTATGAAGGAACAATGGATTGAAACATTAAACATTATGGGAAAAGGGGACATTTATCAAGAGAATTTTGCTGACATCATTGATTTATGTATCAGGAGTTCGAGAGGCAGCACAAGAATAAAACCGACAGAATATGATAAGTTTGCAAGAGATAACAAAGTATCAGCAGAAGGAGTAACACGTGCAGAAATTGGAAATTTATTAGAAAATTTTAAAACTGATATTATGGGGATACTAACTACACAACTTGATATTGTGCAGGCTAAACAGAAGCAGTTGGAGGCAGAACAGAATTTGGCAATCTTCTGCCCCCGATGCAGAAAAAAACATAGCCACAAGGAATGTCCACTGGATAAAGTCCAAACATGTGCCATCTGTACAAAAGATCACCTTACGGAGAGCTGCCCCTCACTTCCTAGATTGAAAGCGGTATATAAGGAAGCAGAAGAAGAACCAGAATCGGTGAATTCGATCAACCAGCGCCGCCAGTGGCAGCCGAGACAATCTGGTATGTTTCCGGACTCAACCTCTTTCTTTCAACCCCCACAGTATAATGCTCAACAATATGGTATGTGGCAAAATCAATCTCAACCCCCATTTACAAACTGGTCACCACAATCGTTTCCTTCTTCAAATCCATGGCTGAATCAAACAAGCCAATCTGGTTGGCCAAATTTCCCTTACACTCCACCATATTGGCAAAATGGCCCATATCCGTCACAATGGACTCCCTCTACTTCACAAAATTCACCCTGGCAGACAAGCTGGCAAAGACCGATGTACCACCCAGCTGGAACTATTCCGCTCCCTCAACCTACTCTGCCAGCCTTACAACAAAATCCCCAGTCTAACCTGAGACCGCAACTCCCAGCCCAACCCGACCCCAATCCAAATAACAGACAGGTCCAATCTATTCAAATCATAGAGACATCAGAAATAAGACCCGACCTGAGGGAGTGCAATGACCTTCAGTTAAGATCTGGACGTATAATTGAAACCGAGGGAGATAAAACAGTTCATATTGAAGATCAGTTACCAAGAGAACATCAGTTACAACAAGAGGATGTAAATAAGCAACAAACTCATAATCAAGCAACCACATCCTCTCCCCCATTCCCAGAATGATTAGTCATACCTCGATCCATACAATATCCTGACTTTGACATTCTGGGAGAATTAAAAAATTTGTACATAAAAATTCCATTCCTCCAAGCCCTTCAAGACATTCCCATATATGCAAAAACTATCAAAGAATTGTGCATAAAGAAACCAAGGAGGAATATAACAAATAATCCAAGAGTCCAAGTAGTCGGTACTTTATCTGACCTATTGTCTGGGAGAGAAACACCCCTTAAATATGAAGACCCCGGGAATCCAATTATAACTGTTCAAATTTATGGTCAGACCCTGTCTAATGCCTTAGTTGATCTAGGGGCTGCAATTAATATTTTAACAACCACTACTTGCCAAAAGCTCGGCATTACATCGGTAGAACCCACCTCTACTCTGTTGGAATTAGCTGACCGATCTGTGGTTAGACCAGAGGGTACTCTACACGATGTCATGGTCTCTATAAAATCCTGGGAGTATCCAACTGATTTCCTGATAATTAATCCAAAAACCCGACTTGATGGACATCCATTAATTTTAGGTAGACCTTGGCTTGCCACTGCCGATGCCTACATTGGCTGCCGGCAGGGAAATATGACCATAACTAGAGGACCGAATAGCAAAAATTTAGTTCTATATCCTCCAGCACAGCCAAGTGTCACAATGATTAAAACTAATAAGCACCCTGTATCATACCTTACTGATAACATCAGATCTCCATTAACTATACAAGAGGCGCTTGATTTTAAAGACCAAACAGAAGATGATGCCATTAATAATTTCATTAGTCAAACTAAACCTCGCACACAGTGTCACATGATAGAAGTAGCATTTGATAATGAATTGGACAAAGATCCTCTGAAAGATACACATGACCAAACGATACCTATTACTTCTGTTGCAAATAGTAAAATTGTGGAAATTGCACCGGGGAAAACTTTAAACATCAATGCTAATCTCACACCTGAACAGGAAACTAAGCTCATCCAATTGTTAACAAAATATCAAGAAGCATTTGCATGGGATTACCCTGACATGAAAGGAATTGATCCCCAGTTATGTACACACCACATTTATACGGAAAAAGATGCCAGACCTGTTCGTCAGCCACAAAGGAGACTTAACCCTCATCTAAAGGATGTGGTAAAAGCTGAACTTCAGAAACTTTTAGATGTCAACTTTATCTATCCTATTTCTGATAGTAAATGGGTCTCTCCGCTGGTGGTGGTACCAAAAAAGAATGGAAAATGGAGAATCTGTGTGGATTATAGGGAACTAAACAAGGCAACACAGAAAGATCATTTTCCTCTCCCATTCATAGATCAAGTATTAGATACTTTAGTAGGGAAGAAATTCTTTTCTTTCCTGGATGGCTTCAGTGGATACAATCAGATTCAGATTGCCCCTGAAGACCAGGATAAAACTACTTTTACTTGTCCCTGGGGAACATTTGCCTATCGAGTTTTACCTTTTGGCCTATGTAATGCTCCTGCCACATTTCAAAGGGCTATCCTTAGCATTTTTGCAGATTTAATAAATGATGGACTTGAAGTTTACATGGATGACTTTACACCATATGGATATGATTTTGATCCAGCTCTAGACACCCTAGAAAAAGTCCTACAATGCTGCATTGTTACCAGACTTTGCTTAAGCCACGAAAAATGTTTCTTGATGATGACTGAAGGACTTATCCTAGGACATTATGTCTCAGCAGCCGGCATTCAGGTAGACCCGGCTAAAATCCAAATACTTTTGCTCATTCCCACTCCTACTACTCAAACAGAGGTACGCAACTTTCTTGGATTTTCGGGTTATTATAGACGATTTATAGAGCATTATTCGCACATTGCTGCTCCTTTATATGCATTAACCGGTAACGTTGATTTTCTTTGGACAGAAAAATGTGACCGTGCTTTCGAGGATTTAAAGAAGCTTGTATCCACAGCCCCAGTCCTTCGAGGACCAAACTGGGACCTACCATTCCAGATATCATCTGATGCCTCAGATACAGCCATTGGCGCAGTCCTTGGGCAGGAAGAGGATAAAAAACCATATGCTATCTATTATATCAGCAAAAATTTATCCCCTGCTGAATTGAATTACACTGTTACTGAAAAAGAATTCCTAGCTGTAATACATGCTGTCAATAAATTTAGACATTATATTACAGGCTATCCTGTTATCTTATATACAGACCATTCTGCTATAAAATATTTAGCAAACAAGCCTGTCACAAATGCCAGAGTAACTCGATGGTTAATTTTATTGCAGGAATTCGACATCACAATCAAGGACCGGCCTGGCAAAGAAAACCCTGTAGCCGATTTCCTTTCGAGAATACCAAAATCAAGCGATGCAGCAGCAGTTGAAGATCGATTTCCGGATGAGCACCTGTTTGCTGTTGCCGTTCAAACACCCTGGTATGCTGATGTTGCCAACTACCTCGCAGTAGGTAAACTACCAAAACATTTAACTCCTAATGAGCGCAAGCAGATTGTTCAGAAAAGTTCTCGATTCTCGTGGATTGGGGGCTATTTGTTTCACACAGGAGCAGACATGCATATCGGGCGATGTGTTAGAGAGGATGAAATCTTTGACATCCTAAAAGCCTGTCACGATGGACCGTGTGGGGGGCACTTCGCTGAGCGTAGAACTGGACATAAAGTATTGCAGACAGGATATTACTGGCCTACGATCTTCAAAGATGCGAAGAAGTTTGTCCAAGCCTGTGACAACTGCCAACGAGCAGGACGACCTGGTCAAGCTGATGAGATGCCTCTGAAACCACAGTTAGTCATCGAACCATTCGAGCGATGGGCTCTTGATTTCGTTGGACCCATCAACCCCTCATCAAATCAGAAAACATATATCTTGATGGCAACAGAATATGTCACCAAATGGGTTGAGGCAGAAGCACTGCCAAGAGCCACAGAGGACTCTGTCATACAGTTCCTGTTCCATCTATTTGTTCATTATGGCCTTCTCAGGGAAATAATTACAGATGGAGGACCTCAATTTGTTGGGCATAAATTAGCTACAACACTCAACAATTATCACGTCCAGCATAAAATCACCACTCCATATCACCCACAGGCGAATGGGCAGGTAGAAAATAGCAATAAGATAATAGAATCAATCCTAACAAAAACCATTGTGTCACATAGGCGTGATTGGGCTACCCGACTACCTGAAGCACTCTGGGCCTATAGAACCACATGGCGGAGCACCACCGGTTACTCACCTTATCAATTAGTGTTTGGAAAACAACCCATTTTTCCCATAGAATTCGAAATCCAAACATTACGGACAGCAAAGGAATTTGGCCTAGATCTAAGCGAGGCACAAATCAATCGACTACAGCAGATCAATGAATTAGACGAAGTTAGGCTCTCTGAATTACAAAATACAGCATTAATTCAACAGCAGCGAGCTAAATGGCATGATGCGCTCATCAAAAACAAAGTCTTCCATGAAGGAGACTGGGCTCTGTTATACGACTCTCGGTTTCAGGACTTCCCTGGAAAACTTCAGACTCGATGGTTGGGACCATACGAAATCCAGAAGGTGCATGACAACGGAACCCTTACTCTAATTACCATTGACGGTTCTGGATATGCATTCAAAGTAAATGGCCACTGAGTCCGTCTCTATCGCAAACCACTCACTCGGGAATCCTTCTGCCAACAGCTACGCCGAGACACTGATATAGAGATTTTAGGAGAGGAAGAGAAATCTTCCTAACCTGTAATTCATTAAGGGTTCATTTCCTTTTTTACAATTTGTACATAAGTTCTTGTTTTCGAGTGGTTCTTGTACATAAAGTTTGAACTAAATGTTTTCTTATCATTTTTTTCTTTTTTGCTGTTCCTTTTCTTTCGCAAAGTTCGATTTTTTCCATTCTAAAAATAGCATCTGCGTGTTTTTTATGCCGTTGGCTTTGCTTGTTTTGTTGTTCCTTTTGTTGTTCCTTTTCTAAAGGAACAGCATTCGGGATCTCTGCTGTTCCTTTTCCAAAGGAATGGCATTGTTACGTTTTCTGCTGTTCCTTTTGGTTACCACTGTTCCTTGTTCTTCAAAGAAACAGCGTTTTTTTATTGCTGCTGTTCCTTTTTCAAAGGAATGGCATTTTGAGTGTTTTTATAGTATTTTTTATTTTTGCCGTTCCTTTTCCCAAAGGAACGGCATTTGCATTTTTTTCTGCTCCTTTTTCTATCATCCGTCGTTGTTTCTTTTCCAAAGGAACACCACTAGCATACTTTTGCTCTCCTTGTGAAACAACTTATTCCTTTTGCTGATCTAAATTGAGGATGCTTCTTGCCCGTATTATTTCTAGTCTTTAAGATACAGCTATGTACTTGTGCAATGAATATAAAATCACAACATACCGAAATCCGCAAATCATAAATCGTTATATTTATAAGGCTCTGCATTAGTAAGAGGACGAAAGGAAGGACATATTTATTTCTTATCTTTTGTTGTCATTGTTTTACTAATTTTTCCCTGGTTGGTTATCTTTATCATGCTGATTCCTTTAACCCTCTTTGATTATTATTTAGAAATAAGAGCAAAGGGCTTATATCTTCCTATTGAGATAATAAGACTTCTTCCACCATTCCTACTCTTAAGGAGTGTTGAACCACCCTTTGTGTATAAATAAGGAAAAATACACTATGAAAAAATATATATCTGAACATGATATGTGACATGTCAAATGCAGGATAGGGGGTCTCATTAAGAGCCAGCCTACCATGATCATGAGGATAGAAGTGAAGTGGCATTCCCATTATGGCCACCACACCAGGGATATGGTCCAAAAGGTATATCAAATAAATAAACCTTGGAACAGGAGGTCTCACCACGAGCCGGCCTGCCCACGTTTCACTCCTTCCTCGTGAATGGCATTATGGTTAACTGGTCACCAAGCCAGCATAATGGTCTACATTTTGACATAACAACACTCCTAAGTATACACAAAGGATCATGGTTCCAAGGGTGAAAAACAACTCTGCCAAGGTTATGGACACCTGTCGGCAGCAGAGCACTGTTAATGGTATTGAAGTCACCTTGGTTACACCAATGGGTAAGATACTAATACTCTTTTGTTTCTTATATCCTAAAGAACTAATCATATATATTATTTCCCGATTTATACATCGCATGAACAATTATCATCACCAATCATGGCAAAGGAAGTGACCATGACCAATTAAGATTTGACAAGTACGATCGATGTCCTACCCGCCAGCCTCATATCATAACACAGTAGCCTCTTACATAATAAGCGATTAACTCTCTGCCTCGATTTCGGTAATTCATTGTCCGTCTAATCATGGCATAATTCCATATGCTATTCCTTTCTGACTCGGTTGCAGATCGGGTGCTGCTCCTTTATTTACCGGCTGGGACAGCCTATCACATTGCGGGGGGGGGAGGTTAACCTCATTATTCCCTGAATTACGTGTCAGCTCACCATTCGGGAAAAATAGTGTACGGCGGTTTGGCATGGTTTAACGGCATGGCATTTCTATTTTTACACAAGTTGTTGTTCAGAATCCATTTCCGTTGCATTGTCGCATACTCTGTGTTTTTTGTGATTATCACCCTCTCTGTGTTTCAAACAGCACAAGTAGTTGCTGTTCCATTGGAAATCTACAGTGAAACCATGGGAGGAAGGGCAATTCGAAGCGAACCTCAGAATTTGACAATCTCCGCTGCTGCTCGAGAGATCCTAGAAAGAGCAGGCTGGTTGAATTATCTCAGTCGCTTGCAGGAGTCCAATGAAACAGTAGCGATGGAATTTTTGCAGAACCTGCAGGATGATCACTCCACAGTAAGGGGGAAGCGGATAGCAGTCACCGACAATATAATTGCAGAAGTTTCGGGACTACCAGCCACCGGACCAGTATGGACATTAAAGAATGAAAGATTACAGAAGATCATGGAAATGTTCCAGGATGAAGGTCAGAGCTTGACAATTAAGGGGAAGGGCATTCTGCCAGCAACGCTAGGAGAACCCTGGACGGAATTAGCAAGAACAGTGCAGAGCTACATCACCTGCGAAGGGAGGAAAGACGTGGTAAGACCACGACATCTTAAACTCTTAGCTGTTTTAAAGTAGAAATGCTCTGTAAACCTACCTGCACTTCTGAATTCATTACTGCATGATGCTGCACGAAGCATAAAAAAGGCACAGCATGTAGAGTCAGTTGTCAGTCACCATGGGTTAATACGATTAATAGTTAGCCATAGTCTCACCCAGCAGCAGAGCAGTTGGGAAGAGCTGATTGTAATGATTGAGGGGGGATTGACAGCACCATCCCCAAAACGCAAGAATTCTACAAGCACACCAGAACGTCCGGCAAAACGCAGAGAATCAGTAACACAAGAACATGTTGCTAGTGCATCAGAACGACCAGAGATACACCAGGAATCGGCAAAGCAAAAGCATGCCAGTAATCCACCCGAGCAGCCAGAGGAGCCCAGAAAATCAGCCCGGTTAGCTCGGATGAGAGGAAGGATAGAGAAGCCTAGAAAATCAGCTCGGTTAGCTCGGATGCGAGGAAGGCTGGAAAAGCTCCGGGAAAGCACCAGCCAACCAGTGGTAATAGAGGACGAGCAATCCGAAGACGAAGCAGCCAAGCATTGGGAAACAGAAATAGAAGTAGAAACTGAACAGGAGGAGGAAATGGGACAGCAGGGAGGTAGCCCATTACAAGACCCAATGGGAGAAGACGAATTGGCCACAGTCCTGGCCAATATGGGTAAGTATAGCCAACCTTCTAATTCAGTAGACCTCCACGACAAACCCCAAGAAGAAAACGCATCTGAAAAATCATATGCAATAGAGGCAGAAGAAGGAAATCTACCTGTTCACGATGGAGAAGGGATAAGAGAGATTGAATGGGAACACTCTGTTCCCAAGACACCAGAGGAAATTCCAGAGGGAGTTGCCCAGGAAGAGACAGAACCTACCCCAGAACAGCCAGCGCAGAACAGCGAGGAAGTACCCCAAGAGAAAGAGCTAGAAGCCAGTCATGGTCCAAACCGCAGCAGACAGACTGCTGTTCCTTCTAACGAAACGATGGAAATTAAGAAATTGCGAATGGAACGGTAGAAATTATTGAATACAATAACTCAGCTCAGACAGCAAATTAGGGTTCTGAAAGCAAACCAGAGGGTAAGAAAGATCGGAGGGAAGAAAAAGAAGGCCAACAATCGCCCTACTGTTCAAAACCCTACTGAAAATCCAGCCGCTGTTCCAAACGTTGCTGAGGAACAGCAACAGACTGATATTCGCGTTAAAATAGAAAGGGATGATATGAGGACCAGTGACAAGAAAATCCAGACAGAGGCACCACCCTCAGGGGTAATAAGGGTTCTGAACTCCAAACAGCATAATAAGAAAGTTCAGGTAAAACTCCCGGCCTCCACTGACCTATGGAAGAAAGATCCGAAGACAAAAACCATGCATAAGATGATGAAGCAAGCCCAGCAGGAAGCCGAACAACTTAGAGAGCAAACGGTTCCCCGAGAAAAATATGAAGAGTTACAGCAGCAACTAAGGGACGTCAGTTAATCCAAAAACCAGGCCTTTGAAGGGTGGAAAAAGGAACAAGAGGAAGTTGCACAGGTAACCCGTAGACTAGATACTGTTATCAAGCAGATGAATACCTTGTGTTCTTTATACAATGATGTTTTAGCATGTAGGGCCCCTGCTAAAAACTATGCTCTGTTTTTATTAGAACGGTATTTACAATTAAAAATAAAATCTGTTAAAGCAGGCGTCCCTATACAAATCCACACCATCAATGACTTCATAGACTGCTGTAAACATTATGGAGTGAAAGTCCAGAGACTGTTGTGTGAACTTTATTTGCATGACCTTGTGCTAAACCAGGAGACTGAGTTAAACCCTGGCCCTTTCATTGGAGACATCCAATTACAAGCATTCATTTCATTCGGGGTTAATCAGATTAAGTGGCTCAAAGCCTATGATACTTTCCAGAGTCAGGAAAATGGTCTAGATTTACGGGTAAGGGCTAAGCCTAGGAACCCAGTGCAGTTGTGGAAAGCTCATAGAAACCTCATAAAGACTCCGGGTGTCAATGAAACATTAGGACCCATGCATGAGGCACTTATTCGAGAGAGTTTATAGTATTTTCTTTCCATCAAAGACCTGGCCATTAATGCAGCCAAATTTCGGTACCGAATCTCTGATCCAAACATCCAGCTCAGGGAACCATTTAAGTATGAGAATTTTGAATTAGCTGCCAACCGTTTGAACCTCTATGGCGAGAGCATTCTAAAAGCAGGGTCATCCTGGTTAGGATATAGATTTCGCACTCCAATTATTTGGCACCCTGCACCCGGATACCAGGCCCTGTATGAGATGCCTGAGGGGCAAACAGGTCAGTTCTTTGACTATCTAATCACTCATCATGGCTGTAAGCCTCCGCATGAGACTCCTTCTCCAGCATATTCTCTCACTGCCTTGCATGTCAACTACAATGTTTTCATGAGGACATGAAACAAGGTAAGCAGGGGGGTGTGTGGAGTACTAAAAAGGTATGCTTTTGATGATTATTTAAGTGGATTTTTAGTAGAATTTGTAAACCTTTTTGTATCATGAATTTGGAAAGTAATAAGGAATTATAACAAAACATGTGAAAATTGATATACAAGACTTAACCACTGATAATGGTTATTTTCTGTACAGGAAGAGGAGAAAACGAGGAATTGCCGCTCCAAAGGAAGAGACAAAGTCGAGATAACTGCTGTCCCTCTGAAGGTGAACCGAATGCAAACAAGGCTAAACAGATTAAAGCAAGTCGGCCCGGAAAAGAAGGAGAAGACACCAGCTCGGCGCAAAATAAAGGAAAGGATGAAGAATTAACAGTTTGGCGAATCCCTCAGGATCTTCGATCCTGAGGGATCGCTGCTTTATTTATCTTGTTACTTGGACATCTCCGTCGTCACCTTTATATAAAGGGACAACACTGTTAGCTTAAGAATAAGAAGGATACGCTTTTATGTAATTTTCTGTTAAACATCAGCTCTGATTATTAAGTCTCGTTGAGAACTGGTTCATTGTATTTTTGACCGATGCATTAATAAAAGCTTGGTGATTATTTCATCTCTGCGTCTGGATTAACCTAAAGCGGTGTATCCTTGGAGGCTAAGGGCCCGGCCCCGGAGGACACTTGCTTCTGTACCATTACGACTTGATTTCTGCGTGGTTTGTTTATTATTGTTATTTGGTAATTTGATATGCTTCATGAGTTGATATTACATGCTCTGTTAAGATTAAATCATTGAAGTTTTTACAGGTAGAATCATGGATTGACTCTGCATTATGTTATTGATTCGTTCAGAGTTCATTGCATGTTATCAGCCTTAATTAAATACTCTTACTGTTCTGTTACAGAGCTTGTATCTTAAACATTCGTGTCATACATTTGCTTGAGGTAGTGTTCTTCATAATCGTTGGATTCATAAATGATAGTGTTCTGTTTGGAAGCACAGTTGTATTCCTGTTGGTTCAGGTTGATCAGATTATTATTCCAGTGTGTTGTGTGCGTTTTTGATTTATTAGTGCCGTTCTATAATTTATCAATAATTAACGTTGTTCCATTTGTGTGTTTCGTGTGATTCGCCTTAAGAGTGAAAGATTGTTATTTTAATTGCAAAGAATGTATTTGGGTTAATAGATTAAGCTTGGTCACAACCCGCGGGGCTTAGTTATTCAATTGCTGTTCCATTTTAGATTTGTTGTTCTATTTCAGAATTGTTGTTCAATTCTTTATTTGTTGTTCCATTTAATCGCATTTGTTGCTTTGGTGTGAGAGATGATCTAAGGCTGTAGTAAGCATTGGCAGTCACTGTCTAGCTCCCAGACTCGTGGTCTATGCTCTAGTTTCCTTTCCATCAGTTTCCGAAGGGATGGGTTATCACTGCCGAACCCTTGACTGATACACTGCTGAGTTTTCTGAATGTGTGATTTATTCTTTGAAGTGATTTAGTTACAGACAAGCATCCGTTTACTCTTGTATTTCTTAAGCACTGTACTACTAGCATTACTCTGACAAGTGTTAGCCTCATATTGAGTCACTCTTTGTAATAACAAAACGCTCCCGGATTGACATATTAATGTGAGGTAACTAGAGGTGAAAGAGACCCTTTTTATAGCTCTACAGCTGGATGGCTACTTAAGGTATAATCTGATTTTAGTTCACCCTGATGATCAACTAAAGACAGCATTTACTACACCTTGGGGCACTTTCATGTACGTGAAAATGCATTTTGGTCTAATGAATGCTGGAGCAACATTCCAAAGAGCCATGGACATAGCATTCTTGGAAGAATTAGGCTACTTCATCATTATTTACCTTGATGATGTTACTATGTTTTCAAAGATATATGAAGAGCACTTAGAACATTTGAGAAATGTTTTCGAGAAATGCAGAAAGTTTGGGATATCTTTAAACCCCAAAAAGACACTATTCGGTCTCCAAGAAGGTAAACTTATTGGGCACATTATTTCAGAAAAGGGTTTCAAGATAGATCCGAAGAGGATTGAGGCCATATTGCAAATCTCTCATCCTCGAGACATCAAGGAGTTGCAATCTTTCATTGGAAATATTAACTTTTTGAGAAGGTTCATACCCAACTTGGTTGAGCTCCTTAGAAATATTACAAACATGCTGAAGAAGGAGCAAGGGGTAAAATGGACCTTGGAAGAAAAGAAGTCCTTTGATCTGGTGAAACAAGCGTTAATCAAAACACAGGTTCTAATAAGTCTTGATTTTTCAAAGGATTTTTATATTTTTTCATTTGCATCAAAACATACCATAGCTGCTGTCCTTTTACAGAAAAATCCACAAGGAAAAGAGCAGCCTATTTCATTCTTTAGCAAGGCTTTAAGATATGCCCCTTTGAATTATAATATTATGGAAAAGCAAGCCTTTGCTTCGGTTAAGGCTTTAAAAGACTTCAGAGTATACATCTTGCATTCACACATCATTGCCTTTGTCCCAAATTCAGTTGTGAAAGATATTCTAACGCAGGACCCAGATGGTAAGAGAGGTAGGTGGATTGTTGTTATTCTTGAATATGATCTAGAGATAAAGCCCACTAAAGTCATGAAAGGTCAAGGTCTAGCTAGATTAATGGCTGAATCAAATTTTGAAGTTCTTGATATTAATATGATAAATGCTTTAGATGATCAAGAGGAAATTTCAAATCCCATTGTTGAAGACCATTTTATGAATTCCTCTTGGTATGCTAATATTCTTTATGTTTTGCTTAATTTGAACACACCTCCTAGTTTGACAAAAACAAAAGCAAGGTTTCTAAAGTTAAAGTTGTAAACTATTGCGTTATAGATAAAGGTCTTTATTGGAAAAATGTAAGTGGGATATTGCTTAAATGTTTGCCTAAGTATGATGCAGAGAAGGTTAAGCACGAGTTTCATGAAGGGGAGTGTGGAGGCCATTTATACTGGAAGAAAACAACCAACAAAATCTTGAGCGCTGGTTACTATTGACCTACTATTTTTCTTGATGTGCATAAGATGATAATTGCCTGCCATAAATGCCAACTTTTTGAAGGCAAAAGGAAGCTGCTACCCTTACCTCTACATCCAATCACTATTGAGGCTCCATTTCAATAGTGGGGACTTGACTTCATAGAAGAAATTCATCGACCTTCCTCTGCTCAGCATAGATGGATTCTCACTGCAACAGATTACTTCACTAAATGGATAGAAGCCATCTCCTGTAGGAAAGCCAATGATTCTATCATTATAAAATTCATGGATACTAATATTCTCTCTAGATTTGGATATCCTACTAAGATCATCACTGATAATGCAGTAGCATTTGGATCAAAGAAGATGGTTGAATTCTGTCACAAGTATCATATAACATTGGGGCATTCCACGGCCTATTACCCTTAAGGTAATGGACTTGCTGAATCCTCAAAAAATAGTTTAGTGAACATAATCAAGAAGTTGTTGGAGGACAACAAGAAGTCTTGGAAAACAAAGCTTGTTCATGCACTTTGGGCTGACTGATTGACATTGAAGAAATCTATTGGTATGTCACCCTACCAGCTTGTGTATGGTACTGATGCAATTTTTCCAACCAGCCTTGGTGTACCAGTTATGAAGTTGATTCAAGAGGTTCAGTCTGAAGACAATGGCATGATCAGAAGGATAAATCAGACTATTCACCTTCATCAGACCAGAGAGGAGGTTTATAACAAAGCATTACTAAAGCAGGACAGCATCAAAAATATTTTTGACAGAAGAACAAAGGCCAGCAATTTCAATATTGGGGACAAATTTTTAAGGTGGGATTCAAGGAGAGATGACAAGGGCAAGCATGGAAAATTTGACAACTTATGGCTTGGCCCTTATCTCATTCACTCTGCTGCTGGTAATAATGCCTTTTTCTTGCAAGAGTTGAATGGAGCAGAACTCTTTGGGGGTCCTGTCAATGGCAGGATGCTTAAACATTACTTCTCTTGATCCATCATGTTCTAAAAGCCTTTTTATATTTTTTATCATTATAAATATTTCCTCCATCATTGAATTCAAATTTAGAAAAATCAAAAATACAAAAACAATAGAAGAAAGAAAAGAGGGCAGATTGTAAAAACAATAAAGGTACAACCCCATACCAAAAAAGAGAAACAAATCTGAAAGTGTGCACATTGTTGGGGTTCTCATGTTTTGGCCAGATTGGCAAGACCAAAAGATGAGACAACATCAGAACCACTTTGGGGCCCTAGTATATAGCCCTCCTGGACTCAGAGAGGGATCTCTCCAATAAAAAAAAGCATGGTATATCTTTGAAGCTCAAATGAGATGTTAGGCTAGTTATGAAGCACAAAGGAGGGGGGGTTTTAAATGATTTGGTTGGTTGGTTGCTAGGTTGGTCATGAGATCATAGACTGAGAAAGTAATAGAAGATTTCTTCTCTACATTCTAAGACAGAAATTGAAAAATAGTCAAGCTGGGATTAGACTGTCTGGCTTGTTGGAATTTGCAGAAATTAACACAACTAACTACATGCTCACAGACAGAGATTTATTGAGCTTTTCCTACCTACCCTACTCTAACCTGGAAATCTCTGATGTTCTAGGTGATACAATAATGCCAATACAGCCAGTCAAGCAGTAACAAGAAAGGATATGAGCACTGACTGCCTGTCAGAGATAACCACAGGGTGCTCTGCATGTAGTTCTTCAAAACTGAAGTCACCATCAGTAGTGACCACTCCTGATGAATCTGGCCTGTGTCAAAGATCAATGATGGATTATTTGAGCAAATTAGGGCCTCCATATATTCTGCCATAGGATCAATGAACACATGGTGTACAAGTTCTTCTTTTAGGCCCTCCATGATTGGTAGGCTATCTTTATCTTGGGCAGCTTTGATTACTGCATCTTCCACTGCATCTTCAAAGTGGCTATTGAAATCCTGATCACCTTCTTCTTGTACTTCAACAGGCAGTGGAATCTCTTCCCTCATAGGGGGAGGGAGACTTTCCAAAAATGCTCTGGGGTCTCTGAACTGGTATGATTTCTCTTGTGAGTTCAGAAGTTCAATCTCAACTTCATACCTTTCAACCACCAGCTCTAGAAAGATTTTCTTAAGCACGGGTTTGAATTTTGAGCTGAGAGGAATAACCCCTGGAAGGTCCTCCACCTTCAATTCTACCAAGTCACTAGAAATTGTATCACAACACACTGTTATGAAATCTGGAAAAATTTCTGCAAACCGTTCAGAGTCTTCCATTAGTGAAGTGACTTGGTCTTTGGTATGGATGATGTTGTACTGCAACATTGTCTCCCAGTGGAGTCTTGTAATCATTTAGGAACTGTGGAGTCTCCAGGTGGATGATTTACAATTTTATTGTCCACCACAGTGATTTACCAAATCAAGCTTTTGGTCTCTTCCCTAGCGGAGTCGCCATTATGTTGGGGTTCCATGTTTTGGCCAGATTGGCAAGACCAAAAGATGAGATGACATCAAACCACTTTCAGACCTCAGGATCTAGCCCTCTTGGGTCCAGAGAGGGATCTCTCTATGTAAGAAAAGGTTTTATGTCTTTGAAGCTTAAAGGTTAAGATATTAGGCTAGTTATAGGCACAAGGTTTATTTGTTTGATTTTTTGTTTGGTTGCTGGTTATCAGGAAAGAAGGGTTCAATGTAAGGCAAGGATGAGCAAAGAGGATTTAGGCAGAGGTGAATTATTCCAGGGATAATTCAAAACCAATGGGAAAATGGAGTCAGGAAAGGGTTTACTTGCTATTCAATGTGTAGGCTTTCATTTGGGCTAGTCATCTAAAGCATTGGATCTTAAAGATGATTGTGTGATATGGAATGGTAAGGGAGGAGGAAACAATAAAGATTTAGATCAAAAAGTTAAAGACCTGATATCAGAGAGAGACTTTGAAATCTCAATGCTTTAGCCTCCATCTTGAGGGATCTTAGAAAGGTTAAATCAATTGAAAAGGATCCTAGTGAGATAGAAACAGGGTTCTAGACCTCCCAGTGTTCCCAATTATTTCAATTAAATCCTAACAAGAACATCTAAGAACTGATTCATTTAATTCATACATCAGCTAGCAGGCAATAATATCCACTACACTGGTTAAATCAACTAAAATCAACTCTTAGATAACACATTTAGTAGAAAACATAAAAGGCAAGGAGAGCAGAGACATAGGGTACCTAACAAGGGTAAATCCTATGCCAGATTTCTGATGCAAGCCCAGAAGAAAATAAAAAAATATGAAAATGTAATAAACAATATTAGAGAAAACATCACCCGTAGTAATAGACCAGGATCCTGTGAAATGTGCTTGATTAATTGATGCAAAACCAGTCACATACCCTGAGCTCAATAGCTGTTACATTCCAGACTTTCTCCTCCCAGTCTACTACATTACAAACTACTCTGCTACTCTCTCCCAAACTGTTCTACAGTCAAAACTGAATCCCTCTAACTACAACAGCAACAACCTAACAACAACCTTTTACAATACATTCTTCAGGATTCTTATCGGAGAAAAGAATAACAGGAGTAGATGTACACTTGAATGCAGCATTAAAACTCTGAAGCAGTAGGAGGGTCGAGGCTCCATTAAGTTTAAATTCTGGGCATTTATCTCTGGTACTCGTTGGATGATGGAGTGGTCTTTGTCAAGTTTCCATTTACTCCAGGTATGTCTCCGGTCTACTGAACAAAATGCAGAACGATGATGCTAGGGTCTGCCATACTGCATAAATAATGTGATGGTAGCATAGGACTATTGTCAGGGCTGAAAAATCTTCTCAGGAACATGGCATAGAATAAAAGAAATATGGATAATGTGTTCTTTTATGGAGGAACGTACTGCTAATATGAAAAACCCGATAGTATTATATTTCTGTGCATCGGACCTTCTAATTGATCCTCTGGGTCTCCGGTTCTGGTACCTTTGCCTTCTAATAATTGGATTAAGGCTCAAAATATGCAATTACAGGCCTTAAACGCTCTACTGCTCCCATACTGTCTCTGTCGGTGAAATCTATGCTTTAATGGCTCTGGGGAAGATTTTCCAGAGTTCAAACCCTATTCTTTAACACAAGTCCTGTTATGGCTCCCTCCGAGGCTTTCTTCGTGATTTTGGCCTCTGAAAACTAGTCCTTTATGCGTTTTTTTTTTTGCCGTTGTAATAAAGATTGTGAAGCACGGTGGTTTTCACCACCCGAAACCCTGCAAAACATGAAAAACCTGTTAAGAAAACATGCACGGGGAGGGTGGATGCGGAGGGGACGACGAAAATGGACGTGCAGCTGGTGAAACGGTGGAATAGTGCGGGATTACGGTGAAAATGCAGTGGGAGGCTTGCAGAATGGTGGCGCAGAGGGAAAATGCAGTTGGAGGGTGGTGAGAGCAGAAATTTTAATGTAAAACATTAAAACTTGACCTTTGAATGAATATATATACAGGGACGGGCAAAAGATGTGATGGGACACGTGGAATGGTGACGTGGCGGGAGAAGGTCAACGGCGGGCGTGAGAATAAATCTGGACCGTCTGATCTCGGGAGGAGATCGACGGCTGAAACTGCAGCGGAGGGTGACGGATGGTGGGCCAGGGGTACAGATACCTTGGTTTATCCACCGTGCAACTTCGGGGTGTGAAGACCGTTGGATGGGCAATCGCAGATCAGACAGTTTCTATGCATATCGCACCGGATCAAATGCCAAACGATAATGCGCGATGGGTGGGCAGTTCTCAAACAGTGCCACTGCCACGCATCGTGCGATGAATGGAATCGTTGGCCAAAAAAAAATTACCGCCCATCTCCAAACGCTGTGCGATGGAAACCGGTGGTTTATGAACAGTGCGCATTGGCGTGGGGACCACCGGGCGGGTAAAATCCGAGCCGTCGGATCAACGGGTGAATGAACGGTGGAGACGCGATGAACGGGCGATGAACGGGTTGGGCCACAGGCGCTGTGGAGCTTGCGATGATCGTTCGATCTGTAGAGATAGACGGTTTAAAATGTGTCCGATATTCAACTGAGATAAGCGCCTTTCACCTTGGCGCCTAGTCTCGGCGCTGGGTCACGTGGAGGGGAAAGGTGCAGGGGCTTGGTCGAAAGGGGCTAGGCCCACATATATGGAGAATATGGTTTTTGGAACATTTTTAGTGTCATTTGAGGCTAGAGGAGGGAAACTATAGAAGAAAAAGGGGCTACTTAAACCAAACAAAGTGTATTTGGGAGGTTTAAAGGGGATTTAGGATGGTTTAGGAGGAATAGGGGGGGAAATTGGGGGGTAAAAAGGGGAATTTGGACAAAGGGAAAAAGGGTTGAAATGGGACATTTTGCAGGGATACAAGGGGAAAATGTAGGCATTTTGGAGCAAAATTTTTGTAATCAGAGAGGCTTAATAATGGGAATCAATAGAGGGGTTTTGTCAAAGTGAAAAAGGCACAAGGAGGCTTTAAGGATGATGTGTTTTCAGAGGAAATGCATTCCTTGAAGGCTCAAAAACATTCTAGACCCCTGTTTGCTTGTCAAAAAATTCATAGGGGCTAACACATGCTTAAATGCCACTCGTAAAAAACACACTTCTAATTAGTCATACAACCTAGTCATGGCTAATTAGTTTTAAATTGGCTGTTGATAGGTTAGTGAATTTGATTTTCCAAACAGCTTAATCTTTTCTTATCAGTTAGGTAGATTAGGCTAGAAATTAAAGGTTCAAACATGCTCAAAATCTGAACCTAAGTTTCCAAACAAGAATGACTCAAATCTGTTTAAAATTCTGAGTCAAAATAGAGGTAAAACTGGTTCTAATTAGTTCAAAATATGAACCGGGGAAAAAAATAAATAACAGCTCAAGCATAAGTAAAAACAGAGCTGAAAAAATACGAAGGAAGTGCTTAGAACTTTCAGATCCTAAGCCTTCCATTTTGATTTAAATTTCTATAAAATAAATATCTATGTGCAGCTTGTTTTTTATGCCATGGATCAGCATCAAGTTAGATTGTTCGATCCTAACTTGTATGCTTTTAAATTTCTGTTTTAGAAATTAGAGAATAAAATCTGTTAGACTGTGTAATCCTAAAAGATTAGTAGAGTAGGTAGAGAAGAATATGAACTCAACTGTTTAATCTGAGTTCATGGACAAATAAGGAGTAGAATTGGATTAGTTTTATGCTTTCAAAAGAATAAAATGTTGTAAAAAGAGTTTGCCAATCCAAGTGCACTCTAAAGAAGAAAAAATGTTAGATCAGTAGCATTGGGTAGGTAGAAAGCTTGTGTTGATGAAGATCCATTGTTTTTTCATGGCTGCGAACATTTTCCAGAGCAAAAGAAGAGTAACCAAGAAAATCAAGGCAGCCTAATGGATGAGGCATTAATGAGCCCCCGCAGAATGCAAGTCTGAAGTTCTTGATGCCTTCAAGAAGGCACCATCCCCAAGTGCAGCCACTGTTATCCACCTATGAAATGTGTCATACCAAATGGTGGCTAAATCATTTTTGGAGTCTTCAAGAAACAAGTTTTATTGCAAAAATTTTATCTCTTGAAGACTCATGAAGACATCATGCCCTTTGTATCTTCACTGCTATTTCCATTTTAAACACTGAAATTCTGCTGATTCCATAGAGAAAAGACTGCTGCAAAATCACCATTTTTCCCTTCCTTTCACTTCCAAATAACCTTCGTTTTTACCCCTTCATTTCCCAAAAACTCCTCTATTTTCCATTTCCCTCCATTTCCCCTTCATAAAGTCCTCTTTACAAAGTTTAAAACTCATTTTTAAACTTTGCCGAAACCCCCAAATCCATCAGAAAACCCTGAAAAAATCATAAAAATACATTTTTTTTGTATTAAGGGTTAAGCCCCTTTGGGCTAAGTTGTAACCACTTCCCCACCATATGCCTTTGTGTTGGAACCAATCGCTAATGGTCCCAAGCGCTTATCACATCGGAACAAAACACAGCGCGCAAGTCTTTTTTCTTTATTGAGACCTCCAATGTGATTGGCCCCTCATTAAATAGCCCCGATCCAATCACAGCTTCATATAACCTCTGGGCCCACATCCGGCACTTAAAACTTGTGAATAAACCATCCCTGATGCGTATTTCCCTTTGTAATTTCATAAACCCACTTTTCCTAAGTTTTGGTCTAAACCCGCCAGAACAATGTTTTTTAATGTAAATGGGTAGATTGAAAGACCAGCACTGAAGTTCCGATGCAATTGGCCCTTATACATATAATCCTTGGGCCTATCGCATTTCATATAAACCAAAGGCCCCGCAGACGGGCGCCAAAGCGTTTCATATATATAACCCGCCCCGAGCCATAAAACCTTTGTATTTCATAAAATTTTGGGTTTTCATCAGTATTAAAGGGTTTCCATTGGTGCATGTTTTGAAACCATATCCGCCATTGATCTTAAGCCGATCAAACGGTCTGTGCAATATCTCATCGCAAGTTTTTATCGGGCGCATTTTATTTCCCCCCCGATTGGCATCCACCGATCTTTTCTCCGCCATCGATCTGGTCTGCTGATCGACGGCCCACAATCAATCGCTTCGGTGCCTCCATGTTCTTTTCCTCGCCAATGCCGATAGCTCCGATTGAATCTGGTCTGTCCACATGTCCAGATTGAACGGTCCAGATTGCATTTCCCGACTTTGGTTTAAAACATGTGTCATGTTTCATTATGTTTTTGGCCAAATCTCGGCCATTGATCTTTGCAGATCAATGACCCTTATTAACCCATTCTTTGCCTTTGTATTATTTCATTCAACCCACAGATCACATCCTAGCCGTTGATTTATTTCATCTAACGGCTCATATCAAACCTGATAGGCCTACCTCCTGTGGGTCCTACCTTCTTCAAAATTTTATCTCGGTCGTCCATCTTAGATCCGACGGCCCATATTGAAACCACCCCACCTATTATCACCAGTGCACTTATCTGTTATTCCGCTTTTTCCACAGCTGTCAGATCTGCGACCCCTGATCTGACGATGGGCATGCGTTTTCGCGTAAGTTTGAGCGTGGAGGTTAATTATCAGAAATTACGTGATGTAAGTTGTTTTTGAGAGACACGTGTCACCCTTTGGCACATATCGTGTTCCAAAAGGAAAAACCACCTCCCTACTCTTTCGTCGCGTGAAACTCGTGGTTTTCTCCACCAAAACCATCTTTCCCCATTTGTATTATAAATCATCGCACGCACCTTCCGTCGTTGATCTTTGCAAATCAACAGCTCAGATCTAATTTCTCATTATACTATCGCCCTCCGCTTCTACCAAAGGTTTTTAACCTTATTTCTTTATATTTCTGCCATTTGTCTATAAAGTGGCCCCTTCGCTTTATTTCCTTCTCACTTACTTTGACCATTGATCTCTGCAAGATCAACAGCCCAGACTTAATCCTCTACAACATTTCATCAACCGCTCTCATTTTGACTTCTACGCATGATTTCCACTGTTGGATGCTGCCAACCAAGGGCCACACTCCTCCCCACAACCTCCTAAGAAATTTTACCCAAGAACGCAAGATTTTATAACATTTGTGCATGTTTTTCAGGTTTCAAAGGTTTTTCCCATTATAATAAAGGAAATGAAAGCTGAGGGTGACGATCCTCCAGACTTTCATTTATCAAAGGGAAAATACTACAGAGGGTTCCATGTCACGTTTTGTCGATGCTTCATGGGCATTGATGCCATATGGACCCTTTTCAGAACCTGCACATCAACAAGACACAGATAATTAAATCAAAACAAAGAGTACCGTGTTGAAGACCTTCACCACAGCATAACAGAAGGATTGAAGACTGTTTCCACAATTTTGGAGGATTACGGCTAAGAATGAAAATCAAAAACCTAATCCTCCGAATTAAAACACAATTAAAGACAAATCAAATATTTATCACTCAGAAAGAGCCTCCACCGCCACATCAAATGCTAATTGATTCCTCTCAGCTACCCAATGCCACCTGTAGCCTCAAAGCATTCAACAGAGGCCGGATTATGATCAGAAAATCAGATATTTGCCTTTGTGTAGCCGAATAGTTAATTCTGCCAAAGGAACTTGATGTAAAAATATCAGCAGAGTTATTACAACATGCAACTGAGCCTGAAAGTCAACAAAAGCTCTCACCAAGCTTAATTCTTAAATGTAAAACAATTAATACAGATAGAACATCTGTACACTTCTCCATCAATCCCATCAAAGGCCGAGAAGTATTAAAATCTGTATTAATTGACTAAGGAGATCTTTTATCAGATCCCACCTCCTCATTTCTTCTATAAATACTTCTGTAGAAGATGATAAAATGTTGGTTGCAGAACTTTGAAATATACTTGTGCTCGAATTTTCTACCTGTAAACAGTATTCAAAGGCTCTTGAAGCTCAACTTGTGATAGAATAGTTAGGCTATGAAGTGAAGATGATTGCTGAACTGAAACATTGGACTTAAAGCTGTAATTGGTTTGAAGCATCAATACAAGTTGATTTATGGGAATCACTTTTTCTTTACCTATGACAATTTTTACCAGGTACCTCATAGAGAGGTGAGACCTGAGCCTCTTGGGACCTGCCTACTTCCCCAAGTACGAATTAACTAGACTTATAGGGTTATGGACTACTCCTAACAAGCCATGGTTTTCTATGGGGTTTAACGAGTTCATGTCATCCTATATCACTATTGTTGTGCCTCAATTGCCTTTGTAATTATGGGTACTCTAGTTTCTTTTAGGAATTTCTTTATTTCATATTCAATCACAATTACAAAATTACAACCCTTTTTTATTGTAAACCTCCTGCACTCTTGCGGTTACATTTTTTTAAGAACATAAATTCATTAGAAGAATAAACAAAATTAAATAGAGATCCTTATGTCATTGAACCAAAATCTATTCTTTATAGACTCATGGCATGCATCGTTACACTCTCACTATCCCTTTTGTCATAGTTAGAAGGAAAAATTTCTAATTTTAACAACATTAATAAATAACCCTTGAAATATTTCGTTATCCTACATCATTGATAGAGATTTTATAAATTCTTAAAAAAAATATATGCACTTATCTATATCAATATGAACTATCAGGGAACTCAACCAGGAAAAGACAACTCCTCCCTACCAACGAGATTGGCAATTATGTCCAGTTCTCCCCCTCAACTTCTCAATTTCCAGAATAGTCAGTTCGATAGTGACCTATTAAGTTCAGTTCAAAGGCATCAAGACCTAGTCCAACCTAGAACCTATAGAATTCCGTCTATCTTGGAGTCTTCCACTGGCTCAAGTCCAACTCAAGAAATAATCCTCACATAGTGTCCTACCCCACCTTCCCAGCGTCCTATTCAGGTTCTTTCTTCTCTCTCAAGGTGTCTCCAACTTTCCTTACTTTTTACTGATTGATTTATCACTGAGAGGTTTTTATCTATAGGGAATGAGAGAATATAGTTGTCTCTAACTATCTGGAAGTTGAAAAAAAATTTATGGTATTCTCGTGAGGTCCAAGACTCATTACCATCTTATATTAAACAAATATATTTTATCAAACCTTAAAATATTAAAGTTTTAGTAGGATTTTCACAAATCCAGTAAGTTATTAAGTTTGTAGTAAAAGTAAATGATGGTAAATAAGAAAATATATACGAAAACTAGGGTGTTACATCTTCCCCCTTCTATGAAACACTATCCATGGTGTTCATTATTTCCCTTGAAATAGGTCAAGGTATGCTTGTTGCATAATTCTTTCATCCTCTTAGGTGGCATCTTCTGGGCTAAGGTTTCTCTACTTCACTTTAACATTGGTGATAGCTCGCCTCTGTAACATTGTTTCTATCTGATCGAGAATACACATAGGCTCTACCAGGAACTCTCCATCCAGTTCGACTTGTTTCCACAGTCATAAAATTGTCATTAATTTATTTTTAATCATTAATCCAAAACATACATGTATAAAAATTTAAACATTACATCTTTACCTACATACAGCTTGCTAGTTAATGATATTTTAGAGATCATATGTATATTTCTTTAATAATGAAACATGAAATACTTTATGGACTCGTATATGACTATGTAGTGTGAGTTGATACACTACAGGTCCAATTCTTTCCAAAATATGGAAGGGTCCACATTGTCGAGGTACTAATTTTGCACAACCACCCCATATTAAGGTAATTCTATTAGGTTTTAAATCATACGTATACATGGTCTCCCACATGAAATTCTCTATAAGTTCTCTTTTTTTTATGTGTAAGCCTTATATCTACCTTGAGCAGCGTTTACATTTTTTCGAATGTTTTTCACTGTATGCTTCATTTCCACAAGCGTGTCGGGTCCTAATATTAATTTATCATTAGGACTAGTCCAATTAGTAGGTTTTCTATAGCTTTTTCCATACAATACCTCAAAGGGCTCATTTTCAATGACTCATGGTAGCTATTGTTATATGCGAACTCAACTAAGTGAAGATATTCCTCCCACTTGGTTGGTAATTGCATTAAATACATTCATAACATATCCTCAAGTACCTGATTCACCCGTTCAATCTGTGTGTTGGTTTGTGGGTGATATGCAATACTGAAATGAATCTGAGTACCCATTCCAGTAAAAATGGACTTCCAAAATGTGGAGGTGAGTTTTACATCCCTATCAGAAATTACCACTTTCAACATACCATGTAGTTGGAAATTATATATATATATGAAATTTCAACAATTTTTTATTTGTATTTGACAGGAATAAAATGGGTTGTTTTGATTAATCTATCTACCGCTACCGTGATGGAATCATTTTGCTTGTTAGATCTAGGCATACCTATTATGAAATATAATGTAATTGTATCCCATTTCCACTAAGAAATAGGTAGTGGGTGAAGGGAACCAATATGGTGTTGGTGCTCAACCTTGACTTGATAACACTCCAAGCATTTGGCTAAATATTCAACAATGTCATTTCTCATACCAGGCCAAAAGTAGTCATTTTTCATTACAGAAAATAATTTTTGATATCTGGGATAGGAAACATATTGACTTCTATGAAACTCATCCAACGTAAATTCTTTAACCAATTTTTGATTTGGAACATATATTATTCCCCTATAAATCAACAAATTATCGTTGTTTATACCATATTCGGATTCATTTCCAGAATTTTGTATTTGTTTGGCTTGCTGTCATAAAAAGGTGTACTTTGTATCCTTTAAGACAAATTCTTTGATCTGCTCATAAAATTTAATTTATATTTGGTTGTAGGAAATATCATATACACAATGAAATTTCCTACTTAATGCATCAACCATATGATTTTCTTTTCCTTTAATATGCTTAATGTCAAATTTAAATTTTCTTATAAAAGTGGTCCATCTAGCTTGCCCTGTGTTTAGATTAGGATGCTTAAAGAAACTTTCCAAACTACTATGATCAATAATTAGAAAGAACCTTTTTCACAACAATTAATGTCGTTATACCTTTAGGGTGTAAACTACCGCAGTTAGTTCCAAGTCATAAGTATAATATATTTTCTCATGATCTTTTAGCTTGTGCAATTCATAAGCTATTACTCTACCTTCTTGCATCAAAACTCCTCCAACACCTTCTTGGCAAACATCTGTGCAAATGGTAAATTATTTTTCCGGGTCTGCTACTTTCAGCATTGTAGTTATAGTAAATGAATGTTTCAATCTCACAAAACTTCTCTAAAATTTTGTTGTCCACTTGAAATCTCTTCCTTTTTTTTCAAAATAATTTATAGGGTAAGCGATTCTAGAAAATCCTTTTATAGAATGATGGTAATACCCGATTAAACCCATGAAACACCGAATGTCTCCAAAACTTTTAGGGATATGTCATTCCATGATGATTTTAACTTCCTCATAATCTATGACTATACTAGCATCTAATGATATTATATGTCCCAAATATTGGATTTGATCTTTGTACAAATCACATTTACTATACTTAGCATATAGTTGACTTTCCCGCAAATTTTGCAGCACTATTCGCAAATTCTCCTTATGTTCCTTTAAGTTTCTCGAGAAAATAAGAATACCATCAATAAAATTCAGAACAAATTTTTTGAAGGATCGAAAATACCATTCATTACACTCGTAAACGTTGTTGTGGAATTAGTAAGCCCAAATAACAACAAAATGACCATAGTGATTCTAGAACATTGTCTTATAAATGTCCTCTTCTTTTATTCTTATCTAGTGATAACCTGACCACAAATAAGTCTTACAAAATACAATAACACCATTAACTTGATCAAATAAATCACCAATTATTAGAAACACATATTTATTTTTAATAGCTAACTTATGGTTTTCCTGTAATCAATACATAGTTGTAAAGTTCCATCCTTTTTTCTCACAAACAACATTGGGGCTGCCCAAGGTGACACACTTGGGAGGATGTACCCTTTGTCAAGAAAATCTTGCAACAACATCTTAAGTTCAATTAATTCAAGGATGCTCATACGATAAGGGGCTTTTAAGACTAGGGTCACTCTTGGAATTAATTCTATAGTAAAATAAATATCTCTCTTAAGAGGTAATCTTTGAATTTCCTCCATAAATACATCAACAAACTCTTGAATAACTAGTATGTTTTCCAAGGAAGTTATCTTATCCTTCGAATTATTATATCCCATCTGCACAACATATATTTGACAACCCTTCTGGATGCACTTGCTCAACTAGTTAGCTATAATAGGTCATAATTTAATGGCTATTTTAATCCCCTAAATTTAGTTTTTAACACCTTATTCTCTAAGGAAACTAATGGTATTTTACTTACAATTCACCAACGACTAATGTCTTTATAGCCATTCCGTTCTGAATAACACATCATGATCCTAAGGGAACCATATTTAAATTTAATTTAATCGGTTTTCTCATTCTCTCAACTGGATCTTTCTCTACTTTCGTAGTTACTCTTCTCTTAGCCCCAGTATCCATCTTCACTAACCAAGGATTTTTAAATTTAAGAATTTGAAAATGTCACAACTCAACTATCTTCGAACTAACATAACTAAGGCTTGCACCTAAGTGTATTAAAATAGATAAATAATGGTTAGCGAGTTTACCTTAAAATTCTATCATCGTTTTTTCGCTGTGACAAAAACCCTCCAAAAATTTTCTTACACTTGAATTTTAGAGCCTACTGTGGATCTTGTGATCGGTCATTCTGTGGTTACTTCTTGATCAGTCAAAGTCACTTCCTCACACATTCTCAATTTGTAAAAATTTCATGGGCACATCCTTTTATGAAAACTTGAAAAAGCATAGCAGAGTCCATCAAGATAGTGCATGTGCAATGTCCAACCCATGTCGGTAGTCAGTGCACACTATCATTGATAATCCCTCACTTCTGCCTGCATTTGTACTTCTATTTTGATGAGTTTTTCTAACTGTCGCTTTTGCGTACCTTCACTTTCACAAGTGTCTCTTTTATGTTCTTTAATTTCACTTTTTATTTCTTTCACTTTAATTAGTGTCTTTTTCATGTTATCTTTACTTTGGCATGTGTCTATTTCATTTTCATTTGCATATTGCAAGTGTCGTTCACACTTTTCTCTTCATATAGAAAAAGTCGTATCTTGGCATGGGAAGTGTCGCTTATCATTTAAAGTGAATTTTATGCTTCTTTCAAAGGGTAAATTTTGTGTTAATTAGTTCCTCTAGTCATGAAAACATTCTTTACACTCATTCCCAATGTTTTATGCAATGTCGCACAAGTGTCATCATTATCGTCATAAAGTGTACCTTTAGTGTCGCACTTGGGGAAAGTCATCGCAATGTATTCACATTCGGGGAAGAATGTTATTCAGGTATTTTGAGTGATCCATGTTATTTCTTCTACTTTTGTAAGCGTGTGATCATGATCAAGTTTTTTCCTTGTTTACTCTGGTCTCACTGATGCCACACTTAGCCTCATCCGAAAAATTTCACTCGCACGAAACTCGACCTCACTCAACATTCCTAAACTACGCATTGTGAAGTATTAACCCTAAATCCCTCACCTTTCCTCTTGGAACTCCTCATTGCGCAGACACAGTTCCCAATGTTGACCCTTGAGCTCTAGAATTTCACAATTTCTACCTCTCAGTAACCCTTAAATGTGCACTACGTAGTGTCAAGCCTTAAGCTTCTAGCCTAACACTTTGAGTTAGGTAATTGTGAAATCCATTATAATTTCCTCCCTCTATAATTTCACATTGGGAAACTTCAAGCCTAAAGCCTAAAGACTGAGCCTTTGAACCCCTCAACTGTGCAATCTCCCAGCTTGTTCTCTTCCCAGAACTGTGCATTCGGAAACTCCAAGCCTCAACCTTGAGCTCTTGAGCCCCTCAAATATGCAATAACCTAGCTTGGACTCTCAAAATTTTGCTTTGGGAAAGGCTGAAGCTTCAAGATTGACCTCCTAAGTCCCTCAACTGCACAGTTCCTTGAGTTTGTCCTTCCAGAACTGCGCATTGGGCAAACTAAAGCCTCAAGCCCCAGTCTTGAGCTCTTGATCCCCTTAGTTGTCTAATCCTTTTACCTTGGCCATCGTAAAATATGCATTGCGCAATCTCAAGCCTCAGTCCCAGACCTTGAACTTTGCAACTAAGTAATCCCTAAATTAGTCACTCAACCAGTCACCAATTGCAGCCCTAAAAAGTGATTTCATGAAGAATCTTAGGCTAGGGGTTTATTGGACTAATTTCATATTGATATGAGTGTATTTTATTATGTTATGATAGGACGGTGATGAATGAGATGGATAAGGAGACCATTCTGGAATACACATAAGGATCTTAGGAGATAAGATGGTCATCAATAAAAAAGAAGAAAGAACATTGGATTACAATAGAAGACCAAAGATCAGGACTACATGAAGACTCCACCTTATTCGCAACCCTTCAGAGGGTAGATATGAAGAAAAAAAGATATCTCTCACAAAGACAAAGTATTGGATACATCTTTTAATGAATAAAAATAAGGGAGAAGGACAACTTGGCATTTCCACATCATCATGCAGTCCATGTCATCAATGTCATGTCATGTCTGGTCATGAGTTATTATTTTCCACATCATTTGTAGATTATGTAAATTCAATATTTGAGAAATGTAATGTAAAGTGGAAGTCCAAGATTCATCCATGTAATATGAAAAGTAACGTATGAAGTTGAAAGTTCATTGAGAAGTCAAACAATCATGAGGGTAGTCCAAAAGTCACAAAGTAGGTGAATGGTCATTCCATTTGTTATATATACACCCTCATTGCTCATGTAAAGGAATTTTCACCTTGGCTACTCCTACGAGGCATTGGAGATAAAGATAGTTATTTTGTAGGAGCAAGTGACTAGTCAAATGGTGCATTATTTGGGCTAGTGGTGTTCACTTCCTTGATTTATCTTGTAACTTTTACTTAATTCAGAAGCTCGTTGAGCTACCACACTTTCATGCATATGTCATGAATATTGTAAGTCTATTCTTTAAATATTTTTGATGTATGTCGTTTTCATTTGTACTAAGGAAATTAAACTATTTTGGTGACTTTGTTACTTATCTTGTTGAAGGTGTGATATATTTTATTTAACAATTGTTGCTTCATTTTTAACTATTTCACTGGTTGATCAACGGTTCATTCATATGTATATGCTAATGTGCCTTTTCTAAAGTAGTATTATTACTTGTCTTTAAAGGGCCCACTTTTCTCTTCACATTCGGTAGAATAACCTTGATACTACTCACTTGTTGATCCGAGATTACTTGTGCATTACTCTCTTGTCCTGAACTTTGTATCCAAGGAAAATCTATAAGAATATATGGAACTTGGGTCAATATTCTAGATGAGGCTCCTACTCCAAACTGTTTAAGGTCTAATTAGGACATCACATTAGGGAGACCCCCTTTGTTGACATATTTCCAGCATTGTCAACACATCGTAGGTTGATACTCAACTTGATGGTCCTCTAAAACAACATTAATCCTTGATATGTATCTTGCTACCTTCCCAGCTATAGATGCTTCTTGAATATTAGTGATCGAATCTATTCAAGTACGATGAGGGTATTTTTTTTTAATAGTGGGGCTCCCAAAAACCCCAAAATTGCAAAGGGGGTTTTTGCATTTGGCAAGGCTCTAGTTTATTTCACAAATTGACTTGTCTATTTTCCCTTTTCTATCTAATTTTTTTTTATTCTTCCCTGGATGTCCATTTTGTTGTTTTTTTTGTTCATTCTTAACACCAACAACTTTTACATTCTCAGAATTCTGTAAATTTTTCTTCCCCTTTTTGTTTGGCCAATTCTGCCACTTTCCCATTTTTGCTTCATTTTCTCATAGAAGATTGATGTGTTTCAAATTCAACTTCAGATTATCAAATTCTAACCTTTTCTTCATGAAAGCTAGTAAATTATTGATGAAATGTTGCACCTTCGCTTTCTCTTCACATATATAAGCAATATATCTTAGTAGAGATGTAAACTTGGTTACAAATTTATCCATGGAGTATTGTTCTAATTTCAAATCATATAACTCTTTTTCTTTTTCATCATAGAACCATTTTGTTTGATACATATCCTTGAAATGTTTTTGTAAATTTTCCCAAGTCACCTCCTGCTCATCAAGTCCTTGAACATTTTTAATTTCTTCTCACCAAATTTTACCTTGCAACTGATAAATTTCTAGCCTAGCCTTTAAGTTTTCATCATATTCATAAATTTGGAATTATTTATTCATATTGATTATCCAAGCTTCAACATCTTCTTCCACTTATCCCTCAAACGTTGGGGGTTTGATTTTATTGAATTCCACTTGTAATTTTACCTTTTTCCTCTTGGTCCCTTTTCCACCAAAACCATTTTTAGATTTTTCTTCATTATCAATTCAACTTCCTTCAAATTCTATATTTCCCTCTCTATGTTCATGCACTTCATCCCTATCTCAATCATCCAAAATTAGATTTGGATTTCTTTGATTTGTATATTTGAGATACTTTTCATAATTATCTCGTATTCCACCCTTAGCCTCTCATTATCATTGCTTAAATTCATCATCTTGTCTCATAGCTATTGAACTATTTCTAAGAACATCACATCTAAGCTATGGGTTTCCTCTCTCAAATGAACCCTCATTTTTGGGTTGGCTCCTACAAAATTTACACTCTAGATTCTACTGATGGTCTCCCAGGTGGAGTGATTCTAGCTCCTCTCCTCATGTTCCTTCTTCTTTCTCCCTCTCTTTATGAATCATTAACACTTTTTTTATTTCACAATTTCCCAAACACATGATAATGTTGCAACCATGATGCTCTGATATGACTTGTAACATCCAATTTCTAACCATAAAACAAATTGACAATTACTACCATTTCTCTCAAGATTTAAAAACATAAAGAGAACATATTGGTTGGTTTACCTTGTAAACTAAGTTCTATGTATAAAGTCGAAGGAAGAGGGTGCTTATATTGTAGAAATTATATGCACTAAGCATGCATATGTCCTTGATTCACCTGATCTCACACTATTTAACTTTATGCAAAATACTGAATCAATTCCACTTGTTAATATTTTGCAGAAAAATTAATTGCACACACATGTGAAGCATAAACAAAAATAATCAATCGCACATAACACTGTTTTTAACTAGGAAAGCCTGAAGCTGAAAACCCCAACTATATATTATGTATCATGGAGATCATATGACAATCCTCATACAAATCTTATCAAGCTCTCAGTACAATACAATCGTCATACACTAATCATGACCAATCTTGCAAATCCATGCACCGATCTTTGCCTCCTGCTAGCCTACCTCCACTATGCAATCCCTGCTGAAGAATAGCTCTGAATGAATTCGAATTACCCTTGCCTTGAATACGCAATCCTCATTGGAAACTCCAATGTGTGTGTGATGCAATCAATGCATCACTATAGTCACAACAGATAGTCCATCTTGCCCTTTCACCTACCTCTCCATTGGGTCTCCACTGAAACTGCCATGCACTGTAGTTAACTACTGTATTGTTCAGTTGATTAATGAGTTATTATTTGTGAATTAATTAACTAATTAATTCACTCCACTCTCACTAGTGTATCAGTCAGTTAGACTAGATATAACTAGCTCAACTGAGTCTAACTGAGTTAAACTAAATACAACTCCATAACTACTTCTTCCAACTATGTCATAACTCTGCCACTTGAGTTTTAATTGATTCCTCCATTCATTAGATCCATTAAACCCTTGGGAATTGCGTAATTCCCTCAGTCCACTGATGTGCCACATTTGTGCACTGAACTAAAGTGCTCCAAGAGAATAAGTTGCTATTTAGATCAGCGATCTATAAATAGACTTCGCCCAATATTCTAAAAATAGAATTTCATCTATTTTTCCAACTTGATAAACCATCCACAAATAGTATCCTGCAATTTCTGAAATATGATCATCATGTCTAAAAATAGACATAGTCTAAAAATAGAATTGTGCCAGAAATAGCCTGTGGGCCCACTTAGTGAAGGTGACTCTTTTCACTAAGCTCATCATCTTGTTGAATCTCAACACTCCCTCTCAACAAGATAGGGATTATCCTTCACCCCGATCTTGCCTCTATGGTATTCAAATTTTCTCCTAGTGAGCGCCTTCGTCAGAATATCTGCATCCTGATCCTCCGTAGGAATGTACTGAAGCAACATGATCTTCCACTGCACACAATCTCTGATATGATGATACCGAATATCAATATGTTTAGATATATCATGAAACAAAGGATGAACCGAGAGTTTAATGCAACTCTAATTATCAAAATGTATCACCGTGGGATCTAAATGTAAATCGAACAAACCAACTAGGATCTTCCTCATCCAGATAGCCTCACATGAAGCTTGACTTACTGCCATGTTTTCTGCTTCCGCTGAACTGAGTGCCACGGATCTTTGTTTCTTGCTGTACCAAGAAATTGTCATAGATCTGATATTGAAAATCCCCCTTGATGTGCTCTTTCTGTCTGTTGGGCTTCCTGCCAAATCTGCATCTGTGAAGCCATGCAACTTCACTTCATCTGTCTATCTATACCATAAACCATACTCAGATGTGCCCCTAAGATATCTTAGGACGTGCTTTCCTGCCTTCCAAAAGAGTTTGGTAGGCTTAACCATTTCTTGTGAAAGTTGGTTCACCACATAGCATATGTCCAGTCTTGTATTGACTAAATACATGAGTGAACCCACCAACTGTCGATAAACAATGGAATCCATTACCTCTGCTGATGTAGCATCCTCTTTCTTCCAACTTCCTGGAAGAGGAGTGTCGATAGGCTTGCAGCCTTGCATGTGAAACTTCTCCAGTATCTCCCGTGCATAATTGCCTTGAGACACAAACAGTTCACCTTCCCGCTGCCATATTTCCAATCCAAGGAAATAATGAAGGAGGCCCAAATCCTTCATCTCAAACTCCTTTACAAGATCTGTCATGCATGACTGTATCAGCTGCTCATAACCTGTTAGTATTAAATCATCAACATAAAGTAAAATTATTAAAAAATTACCCTCCACCACAATCTGGTACAGGTTTGCATCCGCCTCACTCTTGGTGAATCCAAGTCCAGTGAAATAGCTGTCGATCCGAGTGTACCAAGCACAGGGTGCTTGTTTCATCCCATATAGCACTCTTTTGAGCCTGCACACATGCGACTCGCTGCTGAAGATCTCAAATCCTTCAATCTACTTAATGTATACCTCTTCCTCAATTATCCCATTCAGGAACACAGTCTTCACATCCATATGATGAATGTGTGAACCCATCTGCACTGAGAGAGCAAGGATGGTCTGTATGGAAGAATACCATGCAACAGGTGCAAAGGTTTCTTCATAGTCAATCCCCTCAATCTGCGAGAAGCCCTAGGCAACATATCTTGCCTTATACTTCTCGACACTCCCATCAGTAGCTTGCTTTACCTTGTAGATCCATCTTAATCCTACAACTGATTTTCCCACCGGCCTTGGAACAATCTCCCAAGCACTGTTTCTGACAATGGAGTCATACTCCTCCACCATGGCATCTTCCCATGTGGGCTCCTGCACTGCTTCTTCAAAAGAAGATGACTCTATCACAATACACTTGCTCATAAGAGCCATGTATCCAGTAAATCGGTCAGGTGACTATCTCTATCTGCGTTGTGATGTAGGAACTCCTACATTCTGTGTCGCATCAAGCTTCAGTCTCTCAGCTTCTGTGGTATGCTTTCTGATTTTTCTGATGTTTGGTTTTGCATGAGTGGACTCCTCCACTCCATGAATCTCCTCCTGTGGCTGATCCACATCCAGAGGCTCATATTTGGGAACAAGAAGTTCCTCCTTCGCATGCAAGTGTAGCTCCCTCTCAAGAGACAACTTCATGGCTTTCACCTCATTGAATTTTATATCTCGTCGCACAACAGTCATTCGACTATCTGGAAAATACACACGATAATTATGGGTGTTTCTATGTACCCCACAAATATCCCAACTTCTGCAATCGGCTCCAGCTTCTTCCTGGTGTCCTTTGTCACACGAATGTAAACAGGTGAGCCAAAAATTTTCAAATGAGAAATATGAAGCTCCTTACCAGTAAAAGCTTCTTTAGGTGTACTCATGCCAAGTACTCTATGAGGACAACAGTTTTGCACATAAACTGCAATGTTGCATGCTTCCACCCACAAATGCATCGGTAGGCTCTGGTCATGCAACATCACTCGTGCAGCACCCACGATCATTTTGTTCTTTCTCTCCGCGACCCCATTTTGCTGTGGGTTATGAGGTGCTATGAGTTCTCTTCGAATTCCTTCTTTTCCACAGAAGTCTTTGAATTCACCCGAGATGTATTCACCACCATTATCACTTCGTAGAGCTTTCACTTACTTCCCTGACTCCTTCTCCACCAATACCTTGAACTCACAGAACTTTGAGAACATTTCACTCTTATTTTGCATGAATAAGATCCAGCATCTATGAGAATAGTCATCAACAAATATCACATAATACCTATGTTTTGTTGTTGAAGAAACCGAGAACGGTCCACACACATCTATGTGAATTCTCTCCAGGATCACCGAAGCACAGTTCTCCTTCTCATGAAAAGTGGTCTTCACAAACTTACCCATAGTACATCCCTTGCACTGATCTGACTGCGCAAGAGTACCCTTGGGAAGTCTAGTAGAAATTTGCTGCAAAATCTTCAAAGCACCATGGTGAAGATGGCCCAATCTCCGGTGCCATAATTTTCCCTCATCCCGGCTCACCACTTCTTCTGCTTTGCCCGCCATTGCAGCGTAGCCATCTACCTCCAGCTTGTAGAGATTCTTAATTCAAACCCCTATATTCTTTGTTTGACCCGTTTTTTTATGTCGAAGGAAGGCTTTTCTCTCACTGAAAAAAACATCATAACCTCTGTCTTCCAGCATTGCGACTGAGACCAAGTTCTTCTTCAGAACTGGAACATGCATAAAATTCTTCAACAAGAATGGATTACCAAACTCCCTCTCAAAGGTAATGGTCCCAATGCAAGTCGCACTGTACTGACCATCGTCACCCATCTCTATATGCATCGAGAGGTCCTTCTCCTCCAAGTCACTAAACAACTATTTGTCTCCTGTCATATGGAAATACGCACCACTATCAAGATACCACACCGATCCCATGCATCTTGAAACCAAGCAAGCGATCAAGGAGAAATCAAGCTAAAATTGCAAGGCTAAGGCCTCTCTAGCTGCAGATCCAACATCCTACTTGTTCTTCTTCTTCTGTGGACAGTTAGCGGCAAAATGTCCATGTCATGACAGCAAAACACCTCTTCACTCTTGCCAAATCATGCTTTTGCTCAGTAACCGTATTTTGCTGATGCTTATTCCTTCCTTTTCATTGCTTATGCCCAAAGTAAGTATTTCTTTCATCTTTCATTTTCATGAAGCATCACTCTGCACTGCCTATTCCCCCCGCATAAGATCCAAATCCAGTCGCTTTTCCCATTCCTCAGCTCTTTCCATTACTGCAGTCTTTCGTAGCTGTTATGCCAACTTTCTAATCCCACGAGAGCCACGCCAAGTTCATCAATAGCAACTTACACTTCCCAATGACCATCTCCAAAGGGGACAAATTGCAGAGGCATTGAATACTGTCGCCTTTCTCCATTTTTATTTTTCTGAGCTTGTCTTTAAGCGCCAACTTCCTTTGGTCACTTCTTCTTTGGAACAAGTCTGTCAAAGCCTTCCACATTAAGAATGGAGTGGCTTTCCCATGAAGGCTGGACACAATATGGTCCTTCACACCTTCCAACAAAATCCTCCTCGTCTTTGCAGTCTTCTTTTGCCATGCATCAAGTAATGCAACATCGCTAGATCCCGGCTTAGGAACATCGCTATCAATGAACCTCTTCAAACCCTCATTCCTTCAAAGACTACCCTCCATCCTCATTTCAGCATGTAATCTTTAGCTTCCTATCATTACACCAATCAGTAAACTCATTGAAATTATTTGAATGTATACCAACTGCACTAATAATCTTCAATAAATTTGAATTGTCTACCAACATAAACTTCACCTTCACAATTGCACCATTGAATGAACAATGTTTCCATCTATCACAGAAATTATATGCACTAAGTACGCATATGTCCAAGATTCTCCTGATCACACACTATTTGAATTCATGCACAATACAGAATCTCTTCTACTATTGATCATTACTTGCGGAAATTAAATCTATTTCATGCACACATTGAAACCATAAAAATTCACACATATGAACACAATGTTTTAACGGGAAAGCGTGAAGCTAAAACCCCAACTATATGTATATAACATATGTCATAGAGATCATGTAACAATCCTCATACAAAGCTGATGATATCAAGCTCTCAGTACAATACAATCGCTACACACTAATCAGGCCCGATCTAGCAAATCCATGCACCGATCTTTTTGCCTTCGCCAGCTTCTCCACCCATAATCCCCATCCAAGAACAGAGATTCGAATGAATTTGAATTACCTTTTCTTCTCTTGGATCGTTAACTTATTGGAAACTCCAATATGTGTGATGCAATCAATGCATCACTATAGTCATTGTTGGCCACTTATGAATTGTTCCTTTTCACCTTACCCTCCACTGGTTCTTAACGAAATCGCGATGCAATCGTAGTTAATTGATGTATTGTTCATTTGATTAATGAGTTATTATTTGTGAATTAATTAACTAATTAATTCACTCCACTCTCACTAGTGTATCATTCAGTTAGACTAGATACAACTAGCTCAACCGAGTTTAACTCCATTAACCAATGGCTAAACTCAATAATTACCAACTTGTCATAAAATCCAAGCACTTGGAGTTCTATTTAAGTCTCTCTATGCATTAGTTTCCTAGTAAACCCTTGGGAATTGTGTAATTTCTGCACCATCGATGTTCCACATTCGTGCACCGGGAATCGAAGTGCTCTGTTATGTTGATGTTTAGTGTCTGATTATTTTTAAGAGCTAATAATAATTAAAACGCATCTATTTTTAGATCAACGATATATAAATAGACTTTGCCAAATATTATAAAAATATAATTTCATATATTTTTCCAACTTGATGAACCATCCACAAATAGCATCCTGCAACTTCTGAAAAATGATCATCATGTCTAAAAATAGACTTACGCCAAAAATACCCTGCGGGCCCACTTAGTGAAGGCGACTCTTTTCACTAAGCTCATCATCTTGTTGAATCTCAACATATATTACATTACATTGACACCTTAATAGATTTAAGGTCCATATATTAAATTCATAGATTGGATTTCACTTATTCTTATAAAGTTCTTATTAAGAAAACAAATCTAGTATTTTCATGATGTGTCCACCCTCAAAGTCACAATTTAATTCTATGTGATTTCTGGAGTGTTCTAAAGTTCTTGGAATGCTTAGCCAGAGATACTTTTTTGTAGATATTCCATTAATAAATATTTGATCTAATGGTCATTTTTTTTGGGAATTCATTGGCTAACTACCCCGCCCTCCTTAATGGGCCTCAATGACATTTTCACTTTTGGCTGGTTAGGAAAAAATATTTTGTGTCTCAAACCATATCTCAATTGATTGTGGATTTTTTTTTCGACACAGGCTACAGGTGAGCCAATCCCTTGATTTCTTAGTGGAATTCGTGATTTTTCCTTTCAGTAACAATAATTTATGGGGTTGTTAGCTGACTAAGAGGGTTTTCTCGCAGGTTGGGGAGAAGTTGGTACTGCATGTGTTTAGCTTCATTCATCGAATTGAATGCAAAAAAAGGTGTCATACAAATAATTTTCATTTCTTTTTTGTTAATTGGTTTTCTGACCAATTTATAAAATGTCACAGTATAGTGTGAGAAAAACATTTTATGGATGAAATTATTAAGTGAGGGTTTACATCATTTACCCTTTTTATATTTTCTGTTTCACTTAACCTTAAGAACGGTTACCTAATTCGTGGGTTTATTTTTCTACATGTAATTTCTCCTTAGAGTCGAATGTTTATGATACCTTGAATAGAAAATGTGGTTTTCTAGTTTTCCAATGTTGTGAGAGATTATTTGTTGGCCTTCTTGTTTGCAGGCTCCATTTAATACCATAAGTTGGTTTCTTATTTGTCTCTCGAGGCATGAAATCTCAAGCTATGCTAGGACCTTTTCTAGGTTAATTTATATTTATTGTGTTATGGTTTTCCTGTAAATGGTATTCCAGATCTTCTATATTAGCTACCTTTCCTATTCTCAAGGAAAAGGGTTTCCATTGTAACTGTTACTATTGTTTATAACTAATTGTTTAGAGTTGGTACTTTTTTTTTCCACATGCCAAGGCACTAAGTAATTGATGTGGCCACATCATAGAAATTTAATTATGATTTTATGTTTCTCATTGTTCCAGTAATGAAAATTTTATATTTTAATCACGTTGTGTACAAATTGGGAAACAATTGTGTAATATGGTAACACACTAAGATTTAAATTTTTTACTTGTCATTTATAGTGATGTAACTTAAAACTTAAAAGGAATTTTATGTTTTTTTTTACATTTCGTGCTCATGAGCTTGACTACCCATATTTCTCTTCCATGTTCTTTATACAATGTTTATTTTCAGAACGACAAAGAGGGTTCTTTGTAATTATTAATGTGATAGGAGGCTAGGGTTTTGATTGCTACACTAAATAGTTTTTCATGTCATTTAATTTTTCTGTAGCTGACTTGTCCTTGTATGAGTCTCCTTATATATATCTGAGTTGTAAAATTGATAGTTGCATTTTTTTTCTTCTATAAATTACTTAAATTTTGTTCTTTTCAATTGATAAAAAAATTATACAAAAGAATCATTTTTTCTTTACTCATGAAAATGTTTACCAGTACTTGGTAGACATGAGGGATCTGAGCCACTTGGGACCTTCCTACTTCCCTAGGGTGTGAATTAACTAGACTTATAGGGATCTTGACTAATCCTAACAAACCTCAGTTTTGCTAATTTGGGGTTCAACCAGTTCCCATCATCCTATACTAATATTGTTGTGCCTCAGTCGCCTTTGAAAATATGGGCGTAGTTTCTTTCAGGAATTTATTTATTCCATATTCAATCATAATTCTAAAATTACAACCCTTTTTCATTGTAAACCACCTGCACTCTTGCAGTTACAATTTTTCAAGGACATAAATTCATTCAGAAAACTAAACAAAGCTAAATATATATCCTTACGACATTGAACAAAAATATATTCCTTAAAGACTCGTGTCATGCATATCTACACTAATTGTCCCTTATGTCATAGTTAGAAAGGAAAATATTTACTTTCAACATAATTAAGTAATAACCCTTGAAATATTTCATTATTCTACATCAGTGGAAAATATTTTATAAATTATTAAAATAAACAGATGCACTTATCTGTATTAGTTTGAATCGTCAAGGAAGTCAACTAGGAAAATACCACTCCTCACTACCAATGAGACTGGAGATTAAAACAAGTTATCCCCCTGAGCTTCTTAATTTGCAGAAAAATGAGTTTGATAGTGACCTCATAAGATTAGTTCACAGACATCAAGACCCAATCCAACCTAGAACTTAAAGACTTATGTCTATCTTGGAGTGTTCCACTGAGTCAAGTTCGGCTCAAGAAATATTAATTTGGTAGCACCCTACCTCACCTTCCCAGCTTCTTTTTCAAGTTCCTTCTTCTCTCTCAAGTTGTTTTTTACTTTCCTTGTTTTTTACTAAGACCCCTTGATTTCCTGCTAAGAGGTTTTTATCTCTAGGGAATGAGAGATGATAACTCTCTCTAACTATATATAAGTTGAAATTTTTTTTAGGGAATTCCCGTGAGTTCCAAGACTCATCACCATCTTCTATTCAACAGAAATAATTTATCAAACTTTAAAACATTAAAGTTTCAGTAGGCTTTTCAATAAGCCCATAAGTTATTATGTTTGTAGTAAAATTAATTGATGGTAAAAAAGAAAATATCTACAATAATCATGGTGTTACATCAAATATTTCAATTTACATAATATAGAGAGACATTTTCATATGGACAATGTAACCCATAAATAAAATATTTTAATGATCATAAAGAATAAATTATTTCAATGTCAATTATTTATATATTATTTTAAAAAAATCATAATTAAAATATTACAATGTCCATGTGTAAAATATTCCAACGACAACTATGTATATATTATATGTATCAATTGAAAATTATAAAAATGAAAAATCTTATGGATAAAACATTTGAAGGAAAACTAATTATTCTAAATTGTCACCACTTTCCAAGTATAATTTTTAGTCAATTTTTTCCTGAAATCCTAGAAGGATCTTATATAATATAAGTAATATTATAAAGAACCATCATATATCCATCTTAACCCAGGATGTATGTAACCTTGAGACAGATCAAATATATTGGGGTACAAGTACTTGATATAACTCGGGATAAGATGGTTCCATGCTGGTCATAATTATATCAAGATTATATGGATCTATGTTTGTCATAATTATATCATGATATTCAGCTTTTTTATATCAAGATGGATTTGTTCTTGTAGGAATTATTCGCTAGAATTTTGAGCTTGTTTAAATTTTTTCCATAAAGGATACTTGTTCAAATTTTTTCCATAAAGATTAACATGTCTCTAGGTTTCTAGTCACAATTTTGAACTTGTTACATAAATGCTAACATGTTTATGGAGAATATAATCCTTGTAGAAGGGAGGTTAATGGAGCTAGGTACCACTCAAGCTATTATCCTTGATTATATATTTATAAAAAAATTTCATCACAATTTTACATCTTTATTTTTATTAAATATAAAATTATATTGGTAATAATTATATTAAGATATTCAATTTTTGTATATCAAGATGAATCTGTGCTTGTAATAATTATTTATGAAAATTTTGAACTTGTTCAATTTTTTTTCCATAATAACTAACAAGTCTCTATATTTCTCGTCACAATTTTAAACTTGTTCCACAAAGGCTTACATGTTTCTGGAGAATAGAACTCATGTAGAGGGGGGATTAATGAAGCTAGGTATGACTCAAACTATTTTCCTTTGATTATTTATTTATAAAATTTTTCCATCACAATTTTACATCTTTATTTTTATTAAATTTAAAATATATATTTATGATAATGATATAAATTAATTGAAATTATATAATTACATTTACTAACTATGGGTATTGAGATTATTGTTTTTTATAAGTGAAATTCATATTAAATATTAAAAGTAATGAAAATGTATTTTTTTTTTAAGATTACTTATTGAATAAAGGACTTGTTTTTTAAGCATATAAAAAATGATGGTCGATTGAATTTATTCACGTAAATTGATTATTTTAACAAGACTTAAATTGATGATTTTGTATTATTGAAATTAGTTTAATATCTAACTACCTATGGTAAAATGAGCTTTGCACCCTCATTCAAAGTTGAGCCTGATTTGGATTCAAGTCTCTATTGAAAGTTAGGTGGAATATAGGTTTGTTTGGAAGGAATGTTTACTGTTTTTTTGAGAAAAGAAATTTTAATTGAAAAATGCTTAAAATTTTAGGAAACTTACATATTGTTAATCTATAAATGGTTATGTTTTAATTTGTTATAAATTAATTTAAATATGTGATTGTATCAAGGATTTATTTATTTAATTCATTAATCTATCTTTACAGAATTCAATAAATTTAGTCTCATTACAATGTTACGATCAATTAAGGTTTTCAAGCACAATCAATGGAAAAAGGTTTTACTACCTAAATATATTTACTAGTAAGCTCGATTCCACAATATTTGTTGGACATAATTATGAATCAGACTTGTTTTAAGAATATATTATAATTTCGTTATGTTTCCCACACATAGAATTAAGGAGGCACATGATATAAAGGAAAAATCCATGAATACAAATTGGTTCCATTAGAGAGATCATGGAGTGCACCTTCTAGAAATCCTAAGAATTCTAGAATATTAACCACCTTACTCATCTCTCCTATACATATGAGGATGAAAAAAATTAGATTTTGCACATGGAAAAAGAAGATTAGAACTAGGCTATGCCTAAAAGTATGTATTGGTGAATGTTGAGATACTTCTGGACATGCTTTCCATTATGGATGAGAGACTTGTGGACATGCTTTTCGTTATGGATGATATACTTGTGCACATACTTTCAATTACGGATGATGGTGTATCAAAGTTGCAGAGAAATAAAAACACACACCTATATTAGAATTAACACGATAAGGGAAACTAGAATTATACTCAAAACTTCCCATAATGGGATTCTATTATCAAATCATTCTTATGTTAACTTTAGTATACAAATGGTCCTTTATATAGTAATAGGTGATCATAACAACTATATCATAATTAGGAATTTAGTTCAAACAGATTCAATAACTACATCCATAATATTTCCATAACTATCTCCTATGGTCTCTCCATAGTATCTCATCAAATATTTCAATGAATTCCCCAACTAATTATAATTCCTATCTTCTATAAATTGTCTCCATTTATCATTCAAAGGTAGACTTATTATTACAATTTTCATCATATTATTCATTAAACATTAAAAGTAGGAAACATTCCATCATGTCCTCGCCCTAGTGAAAATTATTCATTAAATTGGTCCCTTCTATGTGTTAAGCATGTAAATCCCCTCTGCGGATAGAGGTGATCCCTCTAGCCCTAGAGTGGGTCTAGAAATAAAGAGACATGCTAGAGTGTCGGTTCCTAATTATTGAATGAAAAGAGGACACTATAGATCGACCTACATGGAGTCCAACGCTGTCATCGTGGCTGTAGTAGTGGTGGGATCTCGCTCCTGCCTCGGTAAGTCACAATCCTTCTGCAGTCATGCTTGGATACCTGCACATAGAACAAAAAACAAGAACATAATATGACATAATAACTTCATTCATAACTACTAGCTAGTCAAAGAAGGCTAAGCATATTTCATTAAAACAATGACATAACACAAAATGGGAACCAAACAATAGTCACATGTATGTATTGATAGAAGGAAGAGGTACAAACAAAGCTTTGACGTTGCAGTCTCCTCCAGTGGCGTTCAGCTAAAGCGTGTCTCAGATACTCGTCAAGGGATTCGGACAAGATGAGGACATGGGCTTAAGCTCTCTCAACAAAGTTCCTTCTTGTTCTACCTCTTCAACAATTCAACTATAGTGTACTCAATTCTCCATGTTTAGCTAGCTTATGCAAGGAGAGATAGCTTCTTTTTATAGAGGAAAAGGAGGAGGTTAGGATCCCTACAAAGGTGGAAGGGATGCCTATCCTTTAGGATGTTCCCACAACAGGTGAAAACCATAAGCTAAAGGAGGGAGTCTGTGGTTAATCAGTCCAACCACTCCCAATGACTTATCCTCGAAGTTGTTAGAGTGGAATATTCGCCTCTATTTTTAAAAAACATTCAATAAATAGCTCAACGCGGGTGGCTAACTAGGACAAAGTGCCAACTGGTGTGGGGCCCAGTGCTAATTTTCCTCATCAGCGCGAGGGCAGAATTGACTACTTGAACCAAGGCAAAAACTGGGGTTTTTGAAGCTCTGCTCAGGGAATTGTCAACAGAAGGAATATTCCTCTCATGAAAAGGGATTCAATGATGGTATTTTCAAGGCATAACACTTCTAATTAGTCACAAAAATGACCCTCCAATGTGTGAGATGGGGATTGCAAGGACATTGACAAAATTTTGTGTAATGGATGCCCCCTAAAGCATGAGGTCCAAGGGAGAGGGAGGGGCGAAATGATTTATGAGAACGCGTTCAAACTAAACACCGCTGTCGGAAACCTGCAGTTACAAATACAATTGATATCTTTGATACATGAATATGTGGTATGGGCACAGCCATCCATAATAGAGTACATAAAAACTGAGATCAAAGGTATGGACGTAGTCATCCAATAGTAAGGATCAACAAATAGACTTAGGTATGGTCACAACCATCCAATCAAAAGAGTCATGCAATAATTCATGACAACACACAAGAACCCATAGCCTAGATTTTATCAGACAAAACCCAGGGTCTTGTGCTTCATCTCGACTCAAACAAGTACAAATTCAAGCATGTGAATATATGAGCTGAAGTTGAACATGCAAGAATCATCTGATTACCAGCCAATGATGGAAGTTGTTAACAGACGTGAGAGAAACCACCCATAATGAAAATAGTCGTCAAGGTACTAAAGTTACAATCCATGGAATGTGAATAGTGATCTGACGTCGAACACCCATAGAATCACTCGATCGAAGGCCAATTATGTGAACCTTGCATAGAATGCAAAGAACCTTCCATTGAGGCATGTAGGCTCCAAGGTACCAGAAGGGATTCTCTAGATCAGATTCGTAGATAATGAGCTGAAGTCGAGAGGAAGTGACCTGGTTGAAGGAGGGCTATAATGTTTCCCACATCATCGACAGGAGACAGAGGAACATGATGATAGTGAATTAGGTCCAACAGAGAATCAGAGGGAGGTTGAAAATTGCATAGGCAAACTTCTCTTGAACATATCAGCGACACGACACTGGATTTGGGAGTATTTCACATCAAGGGATCTGAGTTCATGATGACGTGGCAAAGAGAAAATGAGAGGTCAAAAGAGATTACCCAAACCCATGGATGCAAAAATGGCGAAATGAGATGTCCCCAACCTGACACAAATGCAGACAAGTGCCATGTTCAAGAGCGACATACTGCCAACATAACTAGAAATTGGTTCTATTTTCCCCCACCATTTCTGGCGAGTACCCCAATTATTTTTTAAAACAAGCTTGAATGGGATATCATATGCTTTTAATGTAATTTTTTCCTTCGGACAAATCCAACCTAGTACATTTTATGAGCCCTATGAGAGAGGAACTTGAGTAATGTCATAGTGACAAAGTCTGATGTAATCAGGGTTTAACTAGTCCGCCAAAGGGAGAACTTGGCATATTTTCATGTTTAGAGAATTTGAAAAGAAGGAAGAAAGGAAAAATCCAGCATGGGCCTTTTTGTAAACAGTCTCTCAGATCCAAAAAGGTAGAAAACAATATCTGAAAGAACCTCTTAGTCACGATAGGCTAAGGTATTCCTTTTTCGTAAATAATCCATCTCAGCCTGGAAAAGGGGTAAACGTATACTGGGTAGATATAACTTTGCATCCTTTTAACGAGTTCAAAAGGACAACAATCTCGGCAATCTTTTCAATTTTAGAGAGTCAGAAGAGAGTTGAAACATGACTCTTCCTGGAGGAACGAGTAGCATTAAGGGTAGAAACTAGTCCCAGTGATGGTGGAACTGCTCTGAACAAGAAAAGGTCAAGAGTCTGGCTAACAAGACCACTCATCGCAATGGTTCCTCAGGAATGGGTGAAACAACCAAATGGGTCATATGATCAGCTAAGCATATGGTAACAATGGAATGAGAAAGCCAAGGCTCATCTGGAAAAATAGGGTGATAAAGTGGCAATCACGAGAGGTAAAATAAGAATGTTTTTGTTTTTACACAAGCTTGAAATCAGGAAACTCTGCTTGGGACTAGTTTCATTTTTATAAAAGCTTGAAACAAATATAAACTATGCTTAAAATTGTTTTCATTTTTACACAAGCTCGAAACAAAGTTAAACTATGCTTGAAAAGAATGGGCACGGACATGCCCCCAGCATGGTGACTCAATTAGAGGTACATGCCCCCCAAGCTTCAGTCCATCTGAAAGGTAGATGGAGTGAAGGTTCAATTACAAGATCAAAAGAAAGACTCGACTAGGATTTTACGAGATCTAGTAAAGACTCGAATTGATCGAGAACATGTTTCATTGTTTTAATGAGGTTAAAAAACTAATAGAACTATCCTCATGACCTAATTCATTTTTTAACGCGGTTGAAATAGAAGACGAACCATCCTCATGACACCTTGTTTCATTTTTTAAGGATCTTGACACAAGAAAACAAACTCTGCTCTGAAGAGTTTGTTTCATTTTTTAAGGAGCTTGACACAAGAAAATAAGCTATGCTCCGAAGATAACTCATCATGTCGAATAAGAAGTCATCGATTCCACGAGGTTCACATCTGATGGGAGAACAACATCTTGGAAATTAGGACCTAATGCCCCTAGCACAAGATTCACAACGGCACTATCACTGAATGTAGGCATAGGATAGGTAGCCACATAATTAACCTGTGGCAGGGAAGATACAACCAATGGATAAAGATGTTGAAGAGACGATGGTGGGCTAGTTGCCATATCAGGACCAAAGAATGAAAGATGATCAATGGTCATGATCTGACCTTTGTGTGGAAAACATATCACACGAAAGAGGGAAGAGACAAGTGCACCCATGGCATAAGCATATTCTCACCCCAAGAATAAATTGAAATCCAAGGGGCCTGGAACAACCATCACGCCTATACAGATGGTTTTCTCTCCCAAAGTAATAGGCAACTTCAGAAGGATCCCTAATGGTTGACTGGTTCCTCTGTTAAATGCCAACAGATTCTGCGTAACAGGAACAAACGATGGAGAACCAAAAGCTTTCCAAGTAGTGGAAGACGTAATACTAACAGACATGCCTTCATCTATAATGGTGCTGGGTATGACCACATCAAAGGTTTGTACCGTGATCTCAAAAGGCACATAAGAAGGAAGGTGGTATCCCGCAAATCGACTGCAATTGAAGGAAGTGATCAAACTATTTGGAGGGGGTACCATTGAACTGAGATGGTCATCCCCTAGTGTTACCGAAGCAAGAGGAGCATCCTCTTAGACCTCCATCATGGGAGCAGGAGGAGCAACTTCTTGAGTCACAGGGACGGGAGGATATTTCTCCAAGTCCGAGGAATATGAAGAAACAAGAAGAACGTGGGGGGAATGAGATCCACTCTCGACTAAAAAGACCTGATGAACCACAGGCGAGAGAAGATCAACCGATTCAACGACCAATGGTTAGCTAGGAATGGGTTCTTGAATTTGAATTTCTGAAGGAATGGGATCGACCAAGGATGACTCTTGATCAAACGTGGCATCAACTAGTAGAGGACTTGAAGAGGGCTTCTTGTGGCCAACTGGAAGGCAAGGTGAAGAAATATCAAGGTGGTCCAACACTCTTGTGGCTTCATCCATGTATGTACAAAGGTGAATGGGATGATGCCCTTCACACAACTTATAGGGATTGGTAATATTACCCTGTTTCTTATGAGTCTTATCATTGCTAGTCGAAGATGTGCCACCAATATGACTTCCAGAAGCCAAAGGTAATGGCGCTAGCTATCGGACCATGCTTCAAGTACCTTGGGAATGCCAAGGCAGTCTCAAAGAAGATGGTCACCCTTGCACAACATGCAAGGGAATTTTACTTTCCGCAGAAGGTTGTATGGTTTATCAATGGAAGGGGTCTGAGGTGCAATAGCCGCAAGGCTGGCCTCTCTCTTAGCTGACTTCTTCTTCTTCGTCTTCTTCATCTTCTTCTTCGCCACAGGGTTACTAGAATCCATACTTTCACCAGGAAAAGTAGAAAAGGAAGACGAAGCACCAGGTGAAGAAGGGGAGAGGTCCACCTTAGAATCAGCATGATGTTGTTCTGTTGGAGGGGATGACTATACAATGGGTGAAACATTCGAGATCACAGAGGTCGAAAACAACAAAACATGCAACCCAACAGTTAACCCAGGTAGGGACAATATCGCCATATAAGGAGCACCAACCTTCCCAAAAGCAGGAATAGGACCAGGATTCCCCTCGGAGGGGATTCCTTGGTTGGTAAACCCCATAAAATTTTCCATTGGAAACAACCTTAAAACAAAACACTAAGGAAGATAACTTTAGGCAGGAATATTCCGTGCGCGGTTAATTTTATGACACTAAAATTGGACTTCATTGTTTCATATTTTAAGAGTCGAGAAATAGGCAAAGGATGACTCTAGTCACTTTCAATTTTAAATGGGCATGAAAGAACAAGTGCTCGACGATCTCTTCTATTTTTAAGGAGTCACAAAAGGATCAAAATTACTACTCAGGTACTCCAAGCAAGAGGGTGTACCACGTTTCCATGAACTTCCATATACACCTTGGTGATCAAATGAAAGAGAAATGACCAAGGACTTAACATACATGCAGGTAGTCTCCCCGAATGTTGTTTTCGGTGTATCACGGTTACGAGGTGGTAGACTCGGCTCCCTATGGATAAAATTATTGCAACCTAGAGGGGTATCCCTTTATATACTCGACGATACTGGGAGCACAAGTCCATACTAGTGCTATCTAAAGCTAAATGGCGAGCGACAACTACTAGGTTTTAAGATGCCGGAACACGTCTCTAGCCTAGACCACTAAAGATGTTGCGTTAGGTTTTAATGCTTTCTTAGGTTAATTGAATGAATTTTAAATTTGATCTTGGATTATGTATCAGTTTCAAGGCCTTACCGAATTTGGATCTCAAATTTCCTAAATGCAAGCTATATGCAAAAGAATACCATCTTCCATTCAATGAATGCTAATTACGAGAAGGATAGATATATTTCAAACAATAGAAAACAAAGATAATATGCAAATAAATCCACTAATGCATCTAATGCAATCAAACAAAAATGAAAAGCTCTTTCCTAGATTATCAAATGCTAATTATGCAAAAGAAATTTTCACTTTCAATGCAAAGGAAAGAATGAAAAATGCTTTTTTTTTTGGGTTTTTCAATGAAAAAGAGTACACATAGCACTAATTACACAAAAAACAAAATAAACACTAGCTTGAGTTTTTTGAATGTAAGAATCGAAATTAAATGACTCAATCAACGCAAAACAATCACAAGAAAGCACTCAAACTAATGCCGCAATCTTCCAAATCAAAATAAAGTTTTCAAAACAACCAAAAAGAAGCAATGTAATCTATGCTTGGAGCAACAAGGAGAAGAATCAATCAAAAATGAAATGATCATTCAACTAAAGCAACCACTCAAAAGGATCAAGAAAACTTAGCGCAATCGACCCAAGAATGAGACTGACAACAATAAACGAGACTTGATTTCCAAACAAAAGGCTCAGTCCACAAAGACACTTAGAAACCCTAAGTCCTTAATCTACACTGATAGGAAAATAGACAAGCGACTGAAAAAAACAAGCCTACAACAGTAAAAACATTCCCAAAGGATTAATTACACATAAAAAATAACCCAGAGTCAAGCACAACTAACAAAACACTCAGTAAGGAGGTCAAACCAAATCCTACAGGATTCGGCGTGACTGTAAGGCAGTAATACGAGCCAAATAGGGGTTGGTGCGACTGCTACAAAAGAAACCTATGCCAATTGGTGCGACTGTTCAAATTAAAAGCACGCCAAGCTGAATAACTATGGGAAAAGGGAAAACCCAATCAACAAAGGCCAATCTTGACACTCTGGAGCTGAACAGGGGATGGAAAACAAGCAAGCAAACCAAAAAAAGACAAACAAGCAAGCCAACGACCGAATTCGATCCAAACAACCTAAAATGACAAACTCACATTGATTCCTCGGTGGAGTCACCAATTTTTTAAGTAGGTAAATCCCTTCTGCAGAAAGAGGCGATCCCTCTAGCCCTAGAGTGGGTCTAGAAACAAAGAGACATGCTAGAGTGTCAGTTCCTTATTACTGAATGAAAAGAGGACACGATAGTTTGACCTACTTGGAGTCCAACACTGTCATCATGGTTGTAGTGGAGGTGAGCTCTCGCTCGTGCCATGGCAAGTCGCAATCCTTCTGTAGTCATGCTTAGATACTTGCACATAGAACAACAAACAAGAACAACATACGACATAATAACTTCATTCATAACTACTAGCCAGTCAATGAGGGCTAAGAATATTGCATTAAACAAATGACATAACACAAAATGGGAACCAAACAATAGTCATGTGTATGTATTGATAGAAGGAAGAGGTACAACCAAAGCTTTGACGTCGCAGTCTCCTCTAGCAAGGTTCAGTCAAAGCGCATCTCAGATACTCATCAGGGGATTTGGATGGGATGAGGGAATGGGCTTAAGCTTTCTCAACGAAGTTACTTATTGTTCTATCTCTTCAATAATTCAGCTATAGTGTACTCAATTCTCCATGTTCAGCTACCTTATGCAAGGAGAGATAGCTTCTTTTTATAGAGGAAAAGGAGGAGGTTAGGATCCCTACAAAGGTGGAAGGGAGGCATATCCTTTAGGAGGTTCCCACAAGAGGTGTAAACCATAAAATAAAGGAGGGAGTCCATGGTTAATCAGTCCAACCACTCCCAATGACTCATCCTCAAGGTTGTTAGAGTGGAATCTTCGCATCTATTTTTAAAAAACATTCCATAAACAGCTCAGCACGGGTGGCTATCTAGGAAAAAATGCCAACTGGAACGGGACCCAGTGCTAATCTTTCTCATCGGCGTGAGGGCAGAACTGACCACTCGCGCCAAGGAAAAAACCAGGGTTTTTGAAGCTCTTCTCATGGAATTGTCAACAGAAGGAATATTTCTCTCATGAAAAGGGATGCAATGATGGTATTTTCAAGGCATGAAACTTCTAATTAGTCACATAAATGACCCTCCAATGTGCGATATGGGGATTGCAGGGACAGCGACAAAATTTTGTGTAACACTGTATTTTCCTTTGTGAGTATTTGGTATTATTCACTTTTCATTATCACTCTTCTTTACTCCACCGTAGAAAAAATAAACATGGTTTAATTCAATATAAAAATATTATCTTCCACTAGATTACATGGGTTCCCAATTGTTATATCAATTGGTTCTATAGGAACCTTTTCTCATATATGGTTCATCAACCATCTTCCATTGTACATTTGCATACTTTTACTTGCTCTTCCCCATGTCTCATAATTATTCATAATCCTCATCCCAGGTTTTGTCTTACCCAAAATAATGCTCTTAATTCTCATGTGTTAGATGAGGACAAGTAACTTCTTTTAAAATTGATTCGATTATAGGAAATATATTAACCCTCCAACACCCTGTAAGACCTTGAACGTCAAAAATTTTAGTAGATCTAGCTCATTTTAGTGTTCTAAATAAAAATATTTCATGAAGAAAGAGGAACACAAATGGAATCTAAAAATGTTGCAGTCATTTATTTATATTAATAGCATAAAACAATATGCATGCCAACTAAAGCCCTTGCCATGAGGCATATACAACTTATCATTAAATAAGAAAATAAAATACTGAAGCAAAATTGTGGACACTAGATGGATCCACCAGAAAAATCACACCCACAGGGTTTTCATCCCGAATATTAGACTAGAGCTAGCCACGAAAAGTATTGAAGAAAACACAATAATATAGATAAACTCGGAATGATCCAATTCCTAGCTCCTATCCCATTTTATAGGCTTGACCGATTCTCTAGCAAGGAAAATTATAAGGATGGAAATCTATTTTAAAATTTAGAAACCTTGGCGAATCCCACTAGTGTCTAAGATGCAAAATTCAAAATGTTTGTTGATATCTTTGTAAAAATATTAAAGGTTCTAATGATTTTACATGAAGACTCTATATAATTTTATGATTTTTAGGGTAAAATAATTTTATATTGTAAAATTTTGGCGAATCATTTAAAAAAAAAAAAGAAGGAAATTGGCGAATCTTTTTTTTTGGAAAAAACATGGAAAATTAGCCCACTTGCGAATATTAGCCCCTAAAATTTTCCATGTTCTCTAGAAGCCTTATTTTATTATTTCCCTTGAAAAACGAAGGAAAATACCATGGGTATATACCATGGGAAAATACCACACTAAATATCATGGGTAGGCTTCATCCATATTTACCATATATTTCTTGCCCTCAATTAATTCATTGTTATCCACAAAAGAAGCATTGATACTAGGATCCCATACAACCTAGTGTGTTATTCCATACCTCCATGTTAAAAGATCCTGAATGGATCCTTCGATACTTGGATCCCAAAAAATCCTCCAACCAATCCTTCCCTCGATGGATTCATCTGGATACCAAATAATCCTCTGACCAATCCTACCCCCAATGGATTCTCCTAGCTTCCAATGCCACCTAAGTCCTATGACCTGTGGGTTATGGTACCATATCAACCCTCCATCACTTCTCGTGCCAAAGGGACCAAGCTGCAATATGCCCTTGGATGTGAGTATTTTCCTAGGAATGAACCCATCAATATAATACCAACTCTTAATCTCTCACCAATCCATGCCTTGGGAAGGATAAATACTTGCAAATCTACTATGTTGATGTTGCTCGATGCTCAACTTATGCTGCTCCACTCAGTCACCCAAAATGATGCATTTGGAGAACTCTTACTTGCTCTTCCCAATTTATAAAGGTGGGTTGGAAGCCTTATCTATGTACTCTTGTAGAGGGTTGCTTTGGAACTCCCAACTGTACTCCTTTTGTTGCCTTGTGAAGGACTTGAGTCGTTCCTCAACACTAGACAACTTGGTCGTTGATTCATACCCCTAGAGCTCCATAATTTTTCTATTCTCTTGTAACATAGTGTCTCGAACTATCTAAACTCTTTGCTTAAACATCATAAGATCTATCTTGAAATGCATGATCCCTTCCCGAAAGTTATTTTCCAGAAATTCTAGTGCCTCGTTGAATGTCTCTGTATATTTCTACACCAGATGCCCCATGACCACAACTGCAACTTGAACCTTTGACTGACCCGCCAGGAATCGCTCATCCTGCATACTATATTTTCCATGTTGCCCTGCATTATCATGCTCATCATGTCATTTTATTACTACTAACTCCTCATTTGATTCTCCATGAACACCTTATCTCTGGCATTCTCCACATGTGGGGATAAGTTTTCCACCCACTCTAGTTGTCAAACATGGATGTACTTGTGTAATGTTATCCACACCTTATTTCCCATTCTCTTTATGGATGTTCTCCTAGATATCTATAGACTCAACTACCACATCATCAGGAGGAATTACCTCCTTCCTTTACCCATGTACTTTGTACTCAAGCTGACTAATTATCATTGACATGTCCTGCAAGTTTCTCTGAAAAAAATAGTGCTTCTTCTCACCATCTGTACTTGACTTCTTGGATCCTTCATAGGTTCTCTTTTGAAAATTGGCGAACCAAACTATGGATGAATCCCCATAATTTGAAGGATTCTCTAACTGTTTTGCACCTATTTCCTCCTTATCACCTGGACATGAATGGTTAAGGGCCCAAGGTCCCTTGCAGATAAAGCATAATCCTCTCCTTCTCAGTTTGTTCTTGCTGTATATTTTTGTATTGCTTCCTCCATCAATCCTTCTCAATTCCTTCTTATTCAACACTCTTCTGAGAAATTTCATGTTTTGCATGATTAACTTCTCGACTAGATCATAGGAAGCTACTGATCCTTGTGGTTCCTTCCTCCAAATGATCAAAAATTTGGATCTTAGCATCTTGAAAATGTTAGCATATCCTTCTAAGAATAGAGAAATAATATTTTGCATGCTTGTTTTGACACAGTCTGGTTGAGCTAATGTAATGTTGGTGCAAAATCTTTGTAGTAACTAAAATATTAAGTTGTCGCATTCCAAATTCAGCATAAAGGTGCCAAAGTTGAACTCTGCCATGAGTTTTAAAATTATGCCCCGCTTCTAAAAGTTATGAAGCATGATGTTATTCAACGCTTGGAGGGATTTTACTATAAATTATAGTATATCTCTCATGATATCATTATTGTAGGGAAGTAGTGGCGATGTTAGAGCTATGACCCTGCTAAGACAAGAAGCTACTGTGAGCCTAACCTATTCACAAGGATGTTCCCAAACTTTGGGTTGTATTAATGAAAGAGTATATGGCTTGAGAGCCAACTAAGTTTCCTCCATTATCGCTGCCCCACCCTGGACAGATAGACGTCTAATTCCTCCAACTTAGGAAGGTTTATGACTGAGTTCATTCGTTATAACTCAGATCCAAGTGTGAAGAGCTTCACCCCTCTTCCCTATCCTTTCTTCACTTCCAATGGGTGCTTCTACTACAGAATGACATAGAATATTTTTGAGAAATTCCTATTGTTGTGACCATTATTTTGGTATGAGGTATTGTTGCATAAAGGACCATATATCTTCACTAGCTCATCAAGAATTTTCTGGGTGTTTTCTAGGGTTTGTTCAAGACAATTCATCTTCTCATATATCAAAGTAAGAAAATATGTAGGAATACATTCTAAATAGGGAGATAATACAACATTCTTGAGTTGTTACCACTACACAAACCATTTTCAACTGATCATGACTTTTGTTTCTCTCCTCTTCTACTACTACAAAAACAAATTTTCAACCGAACATCACCTTTTTTTATCTCCCTTATGATGAATTATCAACAAAATACTCTTTACAAAATGGTACAATATTTATTTGGAAAATTACCCATAAAAAATGGCTTAAAAGTAGGGAAAAAACAAATATAATCAGTTAAATTCCTGATGATTCTCTCGCTAAATAGAGATAGGATTTCACACCGGACAATTTTATTCACTCATCAACCAAATAACTGCAGATTGAATGTTTCCATAAACCAAATGCCAGGAATTATACTTCTTGAGACCATACCTAACTTATTGAACTGATCATAACTTTTGTTTCCTTCATCCTTCCACTATACAAACCAATAATGTAAGATTCCATCAATGGCTCTGCAACTATGGATAAAGTCACAGGAGAAACCCTACGGTAACACTATTGTGAGAGACTCGCTGGTTTCCTACACTTAGGCTAACAAACCCTCTATGTTGCATAGGACTTCATTGTCAATGGCTCCTCTGATGCAGCTCACAGCCTCTCTGCAACCTGATAACACTCTAAATGGCTCCTCAGTCCTTTCTTGGTTAACTAATGCAGTTCACGACCCATAATATGCTTCATGAAATAAATCCATGTCCTTCATAATTGTTATAAATTCTGAATAAAATAAACACAAAGGAATGTGTTCCCCTTTCAACACAAATAATGCACAATTATATGAGGAAATAACAATCATACACAAACAAAGAACAAGAAAAAATAGGAGAGGAATTCTCTTTTGAAATTTATTCAACTCTTCTCTAAATTTGATTCATTTCTCTCTTAGAAACATATGGAAATTACAAGGCTTTAATACAAAATGGCAGAGCCTGCAGTTTTAATGCAATTCATTACAGAAATGGACGTATACCAAGCAAATCGTCCTTCCGCTTAACTATTCTATTTCTACATGAAAACATGTTCAAAATACAAAACAACAGACGTGAGATTTTATGCTTTCTAGCTCTAAAAACACATATCATTCAGCGCTCCATCACAAATCACATGCCAGAGATTTTAACATTTAACATATGCGCTTACGGGAAAACTCAAAACATTGCGATTGCGATGTGATGTGGCACATATCACATCTCAACTTAAAATTTTTATCTTGCAGGCGCTATCCATTGAACTCAAGAGCTTGCGGGTGCTGATATGTGTTATCCTCCTAAGCTTGACACGTGACCTTTGCAATCGCATTGCAAATAAAATAAAACATCTTATGGGTGACTTTGAAAGGTAAGATGAAAAACTTGCGAAGTGCTGGTCACACGCTCTTAAGGTGTGGTAAGTGCGAAATACAAAAAAGGTAAGGAAATAACATAAATACAAAGGTTTGTGTGGTTTGAAAATGCACCAACGGTTGGTGGGTCTCGTCGGATTGCATCGACATAATTTTAACTTTCGGCTAAGCGTGAAGAATTACAACTTAAAAGTTGCGAGCTACGGTCTGTGGGGAGTTAAACGATGGGAGGTGCGATATGGCGCGAAGGTAAGAAATAATGAAATGTAAAGGTTTGTGAACGGTTTACAATGTGGTAAGGTAGGTGGGTCCTGTTGATATCTTATCGGCGAAGATTTAACTTATGGCGAAACGTTAAGAGGTAAAGGCTAAATGTTGTGGGTGGCAAAGTGCAGGAAAACGGGTAGGTCAATGGCAGAAAAAGAAATAAATGTATAATAATGGCTTCAGGTACTCTATTTGTGGATTTTTCATGGATTGAGTGAATATGCCTCCAAGTTTGAAAACAGAGGCTTCATCCATCTCTGCACACAAAAAAAATTCAATGAAGTGTGGGTTGTTGTGGTTGGGAGTACTTCCAACACTCCCCCTTAACCACAACTATTGCCATCAATCATTCCTAGACATTATTTGATATTAAAAAAACTTTTTTGTCGCAATGGCTTTGTGAGGATATCAGCAAACAATTCCTCTGACCTGCAATTCTGTAAAACAATTTCACCATTGTTAACTAATTCCCTTATGAAATGGTATTTGGAATCAATATGATTTGTTCTCTTGTGGAAAACATAATTCTTTGAGAATGCAATTACTGAGTTGTTACCATAGAAAATTGTGGTTCCTTTGTCTTGTTCATGACATAAATCCCTCAACATCCTTCTCATCTGAACTGCTTGACATTATGTTGCTATTGTTGCTGCATATTCATCTTCTGCTGTTGATAATGAAATTATTGGTTGCTTCTTAGAAGCCCATGAGATGGCTCACGATCCCAAATGAAAAACATACCCTAATGTTCACTTTCTATCATCTACACTTCCAGCCCAATCACTGTCAGTGTAACCAATCAGCTTAAAGTTATTAGTTTCTAAGTATAGAACACCATACTCCTTTATTCCATTTACATACCTCAATATTATTTTTCCTGATTGCCAATGTGTCTCCTAGGGTGTCTCCATGAATCTGGATATCAAGCTTACTGCATACATTATATCATGCCTCGTTGCAGTCAAATACATTAGACTACCAACCATGCTTTTGTACAATGTCGAATTTACATTCTTGCTACAATCTTCCTTTCTCAACTTCAACCCCATGGCAGTTGGAGTTGATGATGGCTTCATGTTCTTCATATTGAACCTTTTTAAAAATTCTTTAACATACTTTGCTTGGGAGATAAAAATACCCTTTTCTTTTTTCTTTAATTATATGCCCAAAAAATATCTCAACAAACCCAAGTCAGTCATTTCAAATTCACTTTTCATAACTGCTTTAAAATTAGCAATGAGAGAAACGTCATTACCAGTAAAAATCAAATCATCTACATACAAAATAACAATAAGAATTTTATCGTCATTTTCTTTGATGTAGAGTGTGGGTTCACCATCACACTTTTCAAACCCATTGTCCACTAGGTAAGCATCAATCCTGATGTACCATGCTCGTGGTGCTTGTTTCACCCCATAAAGAGCTTCCTTCAACTTAGACACCTTTTGTTCTTGGCCTTCTATCTCATAGCCAAGAGGTTGTTCAACATACATGTCATCTTTCCGCACTTAGTTGAAGAATGATGTCCTTACATCCATTCGATAAACTTTCCACTTTTGTTGTGTTGTTATTGACATCATTGTCTGCATTGTATCCATCCTTGCAACTGGTGCAAAGGTTTCCTCATAGTCTCTTCCTTGCTGCTGCTTGTATCCTTTGACAACTAGCCTTTATTAGTGCCTTTCTATCTATCCTTCAATGTTTCTTTTGGTCTTATAGACCCATTTCACTCCAATAACTTATTTTCCTTGTGGGAGGTCCACTAACTCTCATGTGTCATTCTTTTTTATTGCTCTTATTTCTTCATTCATTGCTTCAATCCATTTATCTTCTTTGACTGCATCTTCAAAATGGATTGGATCATCAACATGACAATATAATGCAAATAAAGAATTCATACCAGCATTAATACCAACTTCTTCTTGCTCATAAATTTCACTTAAATTTATGAATCTTTTTCTTCTTGTATCTTTTGAAGATGTTATCGGAGTTGCACTTGAACTCGAGGGAGTTGTAGATCCCTATGGTGTGCTTGGAGAAGCACTTCCTTGGTTTTGCAATGATGTTAGACTATTTCTTACTTCTGGTATGCTATTTTGAGCTTGTGTAGGTTGAGGAGGATCCACCATTGAGGAATTACTTTCTGCAATCAATTCCTCTTTGTCTTCATGTGAAATACATGTCTTCACATTCACTGTTTTCTCTAAACTTCCATCCTAAGCTTCTTCTTCTATGAACTGAACATCTTTGTTGATTATTACCTTCTTGGTTGATGGATTTTAGAGTTTGTATGTCTTGGATTCATCACTTTATCCAATAAATATACACTTATCCCCCTTGATGTCCAACTTATTCCTTAATTGATCTGGGACATGTGCATATGCCACACATCCAAACACTCTCATGTGAGTGACAACTTTCTTTGTTCCACTCCATGCTTCTTCTAGAACTCTGTTCATAACAAATTTTGTTGGACATCTATTCAAAATATAAGCTGCACAATTAATAGCTTATTCCCAATACTCATTTGGAAAATGCTTTGCCTTCAACATACTTCTTACCATGTCGATGATGGTTCTATTCTTTATTTTTGCAACACTGTTTTGCTGAGTTGTATACCTTCTGGTAAACTTCTTGTGTATTCCATGCTCCCTGCAGAAACGTAGGAAGTATTTGGAGATATATTCTACACCTCTTTCAGTTCTCAACACTTTTATGTAGTGTCCACTTTGCTTCTCAACAAGAGCTTTGAAGTGGTAGAACTGTTCAAATGCTTCACTCTTATGTTTTAGGAAATAGACCCATGTCTTCCTTGTGTAATCATCTATAAATGTCAACATATAGTGACTAACAGCTAATGATGGTGTTTTCATTAGTCCACATAAATCTAAGTGGAAAATATCTAAAGGTACCTTTTCCCTTATACTCTTCCTGTTGGAAATGATTCTCTGTGTTGTTTGCCCAAGATGCAGCCTTCACATAGGTTGTCTGGTTTCTCTATGAGTGGTAATCCCTTTACCATGCATTTTCTATCCAACAAATTCAAACCTCCAAAATTGAGATGTCCATATATCAAATGCCATAACCATTTCTCATATTTCACTTCTTCTTGAAATATTTCTTCTGTGACAACTGCTACAATGCCTCCTTCCTTCATGTTTGATCTTATCTTAAGAGGAAACATTCTATTTCTTTTCATATTCACTTTTGCAATGAGATGTCTACTTGGAGGTATATCCATGATTGTGCACGCATCATTTTTAAAAAACACATTGTAGCCCTTTTGCACGAGCTATCCAATGCTTAGAAGGTTACATTTCAGGCCAGGGACATAATAGACATCTGGAATGAACTTCTTCTCTCCCTTCTTTGCCAGTATATTTACTCTTGCTTTCCCCATGACAAAGACCTTGCTATCATTCCCCGTTGTCACTTCAGATTTTACACTTTCATCTATATTGGCAAACATTTTTATCCAATCATATGGTTACTACACTCTGAATCTAAGAACCATGCATCTTCTTGTTTTTCTTGTGCTACCTTACAAGCTAAATCACATTTCCTTGGTTCTTATATTTTTTTGTAAAATTTACACTAGGTTTATTATCCAGGTCATTTTTATTCTTTCTACATTCATTTGCATAATGTCCATACTTTTTGCAATAATGACTTTGGACTTGAGATTTATCATACCTCCATCCTTTTGTTTGATTCTTTATTGAGCCTTGGCTTGGATTCTGATTGTTTCCCCTTCCACTTTTGCTTGCAAGGCTGCTTCTTCCACCTCTGTGTGGGCTTGTTCCTCTTCCTCGATAGTTTGATCTTCCTTGACCTCTACCTTGACCAAAAGACATTTGTGTCTTAAATGCATGCTCCAATGATGATTTTTCTGCTTTTTTAGTATGTGCTCATGAAACATCAGTGATGCATGAAGCTCATCCACTGAAAACTATGAGAGATCCTTTGTCTCTTCTACGGCCACTACTATGGCATCAAACCTTGATGGTAGACTTCTTAATAATTTCTCCACTATTCTCCTTCCTTGAAGTGTCTCTCCATGGGACCTGATTTGGGTAACCAACCCAATCACATGTGTGAAGAATGAGTCTAAGTTATCAGACTCTTTCATACAAAGAGTTTCAAAATCTCTTCTCAGCATTTGAAATTTTGATGTCTTCACCTTTTCCATGCCTTGATAGGCTGTCTACAGGGTATCCCATGCCTCCTTAGACTTTGTTGCTACTGCAATCCTTGGGAAAATACTCTCATGTACTACTTGGAAAATATATAAGAGGGCTTTGGAGTCCTTCTTACTTTCCATCGACAAATATCTTTGTGCTTGTGTCAAAAAATTATATGTTGTTGCATGTTTTGGTTCTTGGAAAGCGTTTTCCACCAGCTCCCAAATATCTTGTGAGGAGAACAGGGCCTTCATTGTAATATCCCAATAATCATAGTTTTTCCCATTGAACTATGGTAGCTAGGGATTAGTCAAGCTTGTGCCTGCTACTGCCATCTTGACTGTGTAAACACAGCTTCTCACTGCTGGAGAATCAACTTCTCAAAAAACCTTTCATCTTCTTCAGTAAAGAGTGAGATTTTTCTTCTTTCACTGAGAGCCTAAAACTTCTCTGATACCATGTTTAAAATTCTGAATAAAACAAACACAGAGGAATGTGCTCTCCTTTCAACATAGACAATGCACAATTATCTGCGGAAATAACAATCATACACAAACAGACAACAAGAAAAAATAGGAGAGGAATTATGTTTTGAAATTTATTCAACTCTTCTCTGAATTCGATTCATTTCTCTCTTAGAAACATATGGAAATTATAGGGATTTAATAAAAAATTATGGAGCCTCCGGTTTTAATGCAATTCATTACAGAAATAGATTTATACCAAAAAAATCAGCCTTCCGCTTAATTCTTCTATTTATACACAAAAACGTGTTCAAAACACAAAACAACGGACATGAGATTTTATGCTTTTTGGCTCTGAAAACACATCGCATCCGACACTCCATCGCAAATTGCATACCAATGATTTTAACATTTAACATATGCGCTTATGGGAAAACTCAAAACATTGCGATTGCGATGTGACGTGGCACATATCACATCGCAACGTAAAAGGTTTATCTTGCGGACACTATCCATTGAACTCCTAAGCTTGCGGGCTCTGATATGCACTATCCTCCTAAGCTTGACACATGCCCTTTGTGATCGCATCACAAATAAAATAAAACATTTTTCATTCGGTTTTGAAAGGTAAGACGAAAAACTTGTGATGTGCGGGTTGTGGGCGCTTAAGTTGTGGTAAGTACAAAATACAAAAAAGGTAAGGAAATAACAGAAATACAAAGGTTTGTGTAGTTCGAAAATGCGCCAATGGTTGGTAGGTCCTGCTGGATCGCATCATCATAATTTTAACTTTCGACTAAGAGTTAAGAGTTACAACTCAAAATTTGCGGGTTGTGGTATGCGAGGAGTTAAACGGTGGGAGGTGAGATATGGCGTGAAGGTAAGAAATAATGAAATGTAAAGGTTTGTGCGTGGTTTACAATGTGGTAAGTTAGGTGGGTCGCACCGATATAGCATCAGTGGAGATTTAACTTATGGAGAAATGTTAATAGGTAAAGGCTAAATCTTGTGGGCGGCAAAGTGTGGGAAAACAAGTAGGTCAATAGAGGAAAAAGAAATAAACACAGAGTAATGGCTTTGGGTACTCTATTTGTTGATTTTGTGCGGATTGAGTGAAAACGCCTCCAGGTTTGAAAATAGAGGCTTCGTCCTTCCCTGCACAGAAAAAAAATTTGAGAAAGTGTGGGCTGATGTCACTCCTTATTCATGGCAGTGGTTGGGATTACTTCCAACAGTAACCACCTTGTCATTTTGTCCAAAATTTTGGCTCACGACCCCTGGGATGACCAGTTCCTAAAAAATTGCGGTGGTATCAGTTGTATATGTGGCCTAAATGGCCCACAACGCTAAGGAAAGTGCTCTCTCAATCTCCCTTTTAATGTCGCTTAAGATGACCTCACAACTCCCTGTATTGTTCTCTTACACTGCAAATGGATGAACTGTATCGCTAATGTCGTAGAGAATGGCCTTGCCGGTAGTCTAATCTGTGGTTTAAATCCCTACCATATCAGTCTACCTCTTAATTTAATGGTCAAGAGTGTGAATACCTACTATCTTCCTACTATAATAGTGGCTCTAATAGACACCATTGATCTTGGTTTTCATCAATACGGAATGCCACCCAGGAATTAATGATATTGACTAAGTAAAACTTTCGAATACCCTATGTTAGTACCTGCCCTCCTAACTACAAAGTGGTAAGAAATTTGATTTTTAGAAAAAAGGGATCTTGACGTTCCAAATAAATTGGTAGATTGATCTTCAAGTGAGCAACATTGGACCTTAGGATATATTAATCCAACCCCCTTTAGATAATTCAAGTTCGACCTTCAAAAATAATTAGTGTTCATCTTCCAACGGAATAATTCTGGCTTCTCCTTGTAATGAAGAGATTCGACCTCAGTGATGTTTATGTTCACTACAAGGATGTGATCCTCATTCGCTCCTTTAGCTTTAATCCATCGCTCTTCACTGTTGTCCTCAATTATGAGCTCTCCTCTCTTCAAATTTGGGAGAGATCTTTGGCCTCCAGCCGAACTTGTCTAAATTCTCAATTGCAAATTGAACCCTCAACTTGTGGCGTGATTGTGTGGCCTATCGAACTCAATGGCAATCTAATAGGTGTAGTTTCACCACTTAACCACAACCAATGTGCCAAGAAATATGGGCTCTCGGCTCAACAGTAATGCTCACATACCCTTTGCAATGAACCTCAACGTGGCCCGAATAAGACAAGATGAATCCTAGATCGAGTACCCGAACAGCCAGAGCACGAAACCTAGAAAAATGATAGTTTTTTTTGTTTTTCTTAATAGTGAACCTTCTTCCGCAATACATATCTAGATTCGATTCTAGAACTCGCAGTAGTAAAATTTGAAAATCAATTCACTGGAAAGGAAGATACCACCTAGGGTAATACCAAATATCATCGAAGATGGAAATTGTTGGCTAGGGCAAGAAGAAAACTCACTGAATTTATGACAATACTGCAAACAAAAATGTGTCAATATAGAAAGTGTTAGAAAATTACATATTATAGAGCAACGAAAAACATAAAATATGTGGAAAACAAAAGTACACAAAACACATAAAACCAGAGAGACACAGTTATACGTGGTTCACCCAGTTTGGGCTACGTCCACCCCGAACAGCCAGTCCTTCCTTTCTATTATCCAGCAAAATGAAGAGACACAACCTATAGCAGATCCGCGATAATATCCTTTGTTCTCTCTCACAATCTCCGTATTTTTTTCTCGCTCTGAGAATACACATGTAATACACAGCCGAAATACAATACCCTCATACAAAGTGAGGGGTTGCCTTCTAGGGAAAAAACCCTAAACTAAACATAACTTCTACCGTCAGATCATCCGCCTAATGAACGACCCAAATTGACTAGAAATTACTATACTTTTACAAGGCAATTTTACATTTTTTTAAGCTTCAGGGGCGCTGCCCCCAAAACCCCCCGCTAGGGTGGGGCTCCATAAATTCGCAGTCGCCCCCGCTTGGACCCCCCAGGCAGCGTTTAATTACGGGCGGTGTTGCCGCCACATTAAGGTACAGGGTTCCAACACTGTGATACAAAATAAACAAGATAATCAGGCTCCACACTCAACAATCTCCCACTTGGATACTGATTATAGAAACTCTACCGCTGCTTCATTTTTTCGACAATGACTCCTCTTTGGACCTGGTTGTTTCTCATTTTCATCGTCATCCTTGAAGACCAATTGAAACTGACCATAATCTCAATTTCTCCCTAGTTACAACTTTTGTTAGCATATCTGCAGGATTCTAGCTAGTGTGTATCTTTTCCAACTTCAATTGTCCATCTTCCAATACTAACCGTATGAAATAGTACTTGAGCTATATGTGTTTAGTCCTGGAATGAAATGTTGAGTTATTTGCAAGATGAATGACACTTTGGCTATCACTGTATAACTTGCCCATATCATGTTCCTTACCTAATTCTCATAAACCTTTGTAACCAAATCATTTCTTTACTAGCCTTTGTAGCAACAACATACTCTGCTTATGTTGTTGAAAGTGAAAAAGCACTTTGGTTTTTTTAAACCCAACTGACAGTTGGTCCACCTACAGTAAATACATATCCTATAGTGCTCCTCCTATTATCTCTGTCACCTACCATATCCATGTAGAGCAAGGTTTGAACCACCAAAGCATAATTCTTGATTTGTGGTACCTCTCAAATATCTGAGAATCCATTTTACTGGCATCTAATTTTATTTTCCTGAATTATTCATGTACCTGCTTACAACTCCCACTGCATGTGCAATATCAAGCCTTGTGCAGACCATTGCATACATTAAGCTTCCAACTGTTGATGCATATGGAACTTTAGAAATATAGTCCATTTATTCTTGGGTCTTGGGGCACATCTTCTTACTAAGTTTGAAATGGCTAGCAAAAGGTGTACTAACTGGTTTTTCATTCTGCATATGAAATATTTTCAACACTTTTTGTATGTACTCATTTTGAGACAGTGTTAATTTGCGATTTTTCCTGTCTCTAGTTATTCTCATACCAAGGATTTGTTTTGTAGGTCCCAAATCCTTCATTGCAAATGAATTTTCCAATTTTCTTTTGAGCACATTTATTTCCTGCATGTTAGACCCTGCAACAAGCATGTCATCTACATACAATAACAATATAATATAATTTCCATCATTTTGCTTTTTCAAGTAAACACAATGATCGAAGTGACATCTAGTATAACCTTGTTCAGACATGAACTTGTCAAATTTTATATAACATTGCCTTGGAGCCTATTTTAAGCCATACAAGCTCTTCTTTAACTTGCATACTAATTTTTCTTTCTCTTTGACCTCATATCCTTCTGGTTGCTCCATATATATCTCTTCCTCCAAATCGCCATGGAGAAATGTTGTCTTTACATCTAACTGTTCAAGATGTAAATCTTCCGCTGCTACAAGACTTAAAATAGTTCTGATTGAAGTCATCTTAACAACAAGAGAAAATACTTCATCAAAACCAATACCTTTCTTCTATGTAAACCCCTTCACCACAAGTCTAGCTTTGTACCTCTGTTTTCCTCTATCTTCTTCCTTCAGCCTATAAACCCATTTGTTCTGCAATGTAGTTTTACCTGCAGGCAACCTGACTAAGTCCCAAGTCTGGTTATGCATTAAGGAGTCCATCTCTTCTTACATGGATATTTCCCACTTCTTCCTGCTTTCAACCTGCATTGCTTCTTCATAACATTCAGGTTCACCAGAATCAGTCAATAATAAATAATATAATGAAGGAGAGTATCGTTCAGGGGGTCTACTTATTCTGGTAGATCTTCTAACACCACTTTCAAGTGTTTGAGGTGCCTGTTGCTGTTGTGGTGGTTTTTATTGCTGTGGCTATTGATTATTATTATTTTCAGGCACCTTTACTTTTTCTATGATCTCATCAAGGACTGTGTATTCTTTGTTTTCTTTTTCCTGTTTCTTTTCCTGCAACTGATTCTTATACAAGACCTTTTCATTGAATATTACATCTCTGCTCCTAATAATTTTGTGATTTTCATAATCATATAAGCGATAACCAAAATCATTAACACCATATCCAATAAAGGTACATTTCTTTGATTTTGCCTCAGGCTTTGTTCTGTTTTCTTTATTAATATGGACAAAGGCCTCACAACCAAAAGGTTTAAAAAAATGTAGTTTACCCTTTTACCTGTCCATGCTTCCTCTGGAATACTACCATCCAAGGAAATTGAAGGCCCTTTGTTTATTAGATAAATAACAGTATCTATAGCATCTGCCTAAAATTGTAAAGGAAATCCTGTATGCAATCTCGTGCACCTTGCACACTCCATGATTGTTCTGTTCATCCTTTCTGACACACCATTTTCTTGTGGTGTTCTTGGAAATGTCTTCTCTCTGTGTATTCCATTTTCTAAACAGTACCTATCAAGATATTTGCTGCAATATTCACCTCAATTGTCTAATTTGAGACACTTTAAATTCTTTCCTGTCTCATTCTCAACCAAAGTTTTCCATTTCTTTAAAGTATCAAATACATCAGATTTATTCTGAATAAAATAAATCCAAGTTTTTATAGTTGCATCATCAATAAAAGTAACATAATAATGAGAGCCGCCAAGACATGATACCTGAGCAGGCCCCCATACATCTGTATGCACAAGCTCTAACTTTTCGCTCTTCTTTTCTTTCCCAACTCTGAGAAATCTGACTCTCTTCTGTTTTCCATAAATGCAATTCTCACAGAAATCCAAATCAACATTCTTCAAACCTGGCAATAAATTTCTTGAGTGAAGAATCTGCATTCCCTTCTCACTCATGTGTCCGAGCCTATGATGCCATAATTTTGCATCTGCTCCTTTGTATGTTAAAGAATTAACAGAGTTAGAAATACCATTGCATAAATACAATGTACCAACCTTTTTGCCTTTTGCTATTACCAGGGCTCCTTTGGTGACCTTCCAAGTTTTATCTATGAAAGTTGTCACACAACCTTCATCGCCTAACTTCCCTATTGAAATCAGATTTTTCTTCAGATCTGAAACATGCCTTACCTCCTTTAATAGCCATTGGTTTCCATTCTATTGTTTTACAAAAACTTTACCCATTCCAACAATTTTACATGATTTATCATCACCCAAACGAACTTGTCCAAAATCTCCTTGAACATAGTCATGAAAATATTTCTTATCAGGTGTGGCATGGAAAGAGGCCCCTGGATCTAGTACACAATAATCAATAACATTTTCAAAAGAAAGAATCAAAGCATCTTGTAACACATCACCTGTCACATTTGCTTCATGATTGTTTTTTTGTTGTGCGTCTCCTTCTTTTCCCTTCCAAGATCTACAGTCTTTCTTCAGGTGTCCTTTCTTTCCACATTTCCAGCACACTATCCTCGATCTGGACTTGGATCTGCCTTTCCTTGATTTACTATGATATCCTGAGATCTTTCCCCTTTCCATTCTTCTTCCCCTAGACTCTGCACTCAAAGCATTACCCGATGTCTCACCGAGGCTTTTCGTCGCATTTCCTCACTAAGGATAGTACCAACAACATCATCAAACTTTAAAGTACTATATCCAGAGACAACGTTACTAATGGCCATAACTAAACCATTCCAGCTTTTTGGCAATGAGAACAGAAATAAAAGAGCCCTAACTTCATCATCAAAGTTTACCCCTACAGAACTTAACTGACTGGTAACTATATTAAAATCATTAAAATGGTCTGCAACATATCCACCTTCCAACATCTTCATATTAAATAAACGTTTCATAAAGAATACCTTGTTTGAGGCTAAGGGTTTTTCATATAATTTCGCCAACGCCTTAATAAAACACTCTGTTGTTGTTTCCTTCTAAATATTGAAGGATACCAACGCTGCTAGGCACAATCGTACTGTTCCAAGTGCCTTTTTATCGAGAATCTCCCATTCTGCATCTGTCATAGCCGTCGACTTCTTTGTTTTTCTTCTCAATGGTAGGTACAGGTCTTTTTGATACAGATAATCTTCCATTTGCATCTTCCACAGCGGGAAGTTTTGGCCGTTAAATTTCTCGACCCTAAACATACGATCTTCTGCCATTTCTCCCACTCGAACCCATCTTTCCTGCGAGTTTATCAGCCAAATAGACCTTCGGCTCCGATACCAGTTGTTAGAAAATTATATATTATAGAGCAATGAAAAACATAAAATATGTGAAAAACATAAGCACACAAAACACGTAAAACCAAAGAGACACAGATATACGTGGTTCACCCAGTTTGGGCTACGTCCACCCCGAAAAACCAGTCCTTCCTTTCTATTATCCAGCAAAATGAAGAGACACAACCTACAACAGATCCGCTGCAATATGCTCTGTTCTCTCTCACAGTCTCCCTATCTGTTTCTCGCACTAAGAATACACATACAATACACAACCACAATACAATACCCTCATACAAAGTGAGGGGTTGCCTTCTAGGGCAAAAAGCCCTAAACTAAACATAACTTCTACCGTCAGATCATCTTCCTAATGAACAGCCTAGATTGACTAGAAACTACTATACTTTTATAAGGCAATTTTACATATATTTTTAGCTTTGGGGGCGTTTCCCTCGAAACCCCCCGCCAGGGGGGGGGGGGTCGATAAAGTCGCAGCCGCCACCCTCCTAGACCCCCCAGGTAGCGTTTAATTACAGGCGGAGTTGCCGCCACATTAAGGTATAGGGGTCCAACGCTGTGATACAAAATAAACAAGATAATCAGGCTCCACACCCAACAGAAGGATGCAAAACTCTCATACCACTATAATATCTAGAACATCGAAAATTTCAGTAGATATAACACATTTTAATGTTCTAAATAAAAATAACTTTCAATAAGAAACAAGAACCCAAATGTAATCTAGAAATGTTGTAGCCCTTTATTTATATTAATAGTAGGAGACAGGATATATGCCAACTGAATCCCTTGCCATGCGTCATGTACGACCTCTCATCAAATATGTTAAAAAAATTTATTGAAGCACAATTGTGGACCCTAGATGGATCCACCAAACAAATCACACCCCGGGGTTTTTGTCTCAGTGATCAGACTGGAACTCGTGAGGCCATGTTCTCAATAAAACGCAATAAGATAGATAAACTTGGAATGATCCAATGCCTAGCTCCTATCCCATTTTATAGGCTTGATGAATTCTCCACAAGCATTATTTTATTATTCCCCTCTAAAAGAATAGGAAAATACAAAGGGTAGATACCATGGAAAAATATCACAGTAAATATCATAGGTAGGTTTCATACATTTTATTTAAGAATTATTTTCTTATATATTTTGTTTTAATAAATACATAGCTTTCTAATTAATTTAGAGCCCCAAGGATTATTTCATATTGCATACATATATTTTCTATTTCCCATGACTCATTACTAGTCATAATATTTATCCTCAATTTTAGCTAACCCATAATAATGCTCTTGATGTCCCTATATCAGTTGAAAACTAGTAGCTTCTTTTAAACTTGATTCATTTATGGTAAATAAATTAACCCTCCAAAGCCTTTCAAGAATTATTGAATAATAATTTTACCTAATTACCTTTGGACGAAATCCATGTTACCTAAAATTTTCTCTTAACATTCAATGAACTATTAGGATCTCTATAATCCTAAGGAAAAAAATAATTGATGGTATCCATATTACCAACTTAACATGCTATTTTTTATTTATTTTTCCTTTATGTTTATTATATGAGCTTGTGAAACTATGGTGTTTCCTTTAGCAAATGAAGCATTTGAAATGACAAAAGAAAAAGGAAGAGGAGAAAACAAATGTAAGTTGTTTTGGATAAATTGAAAGAGAGTGCGAAATTTTTTGATCAAAGAATTATTTTTTTGTATATTGTGTTTGTGATAAATACCTAGTTTTGTAATTAATTTAGAGCCTCAATGATTATTTTATATTCATGAAGAGCATCCCAAGGCTTACATTTATCAAGCATAAACATTGGTGAATCTTTATCAAGCATAAACATTGGTGAATATTTTTCATTATCATGTCACTTAAAGAAAATTGAACCTAAGTAGGAGAGATAACAATAATTCTACCCAAGATAACCCAAATTGATGAGAATTTGAACTTGTTAATATTGAATATTATTATGTTCTTTATGTTTTTTTTAGCATTTTATACATTTATTTGTGATTTTTTTTAATAGTACTTCATTAGGACACTTACACTCTTTCTAAGTGGCTCTTGTGATTTTCATGATGTAAATGAATGTATTCTATGTAGGGAAAAGACAATTAGGATGGTAGTGACTTCTATTTATTGGATGATGAACTGATAGACTCATAGTTATATTTTGATGAAGTCCAAATTATATAACAATTTATGTTATCTTTTCATGGAGCATTAAATTATATATTACAAATAAATAAAGTTTATGTAATCCAGTTGTATAGGCAATACCAAATTAAGATGCTAGTGTAGTGTTGGATTATCTTTAGGATATTTAACTTGATTTTGAGAAGTTGTAGTGCTTTTTATAGGAAAAAAAGAATTTGAAACAAAAAATAAAGCAAAAGGAAAAATACATGCAGTAAGTTTTTGATAGAGTGAAAGAAAAAGTGTGGTGCAAAACAAATTAATTCCATTAGCAACATAAATATGTAAGCGTTAATGGTTAATCACATCCTAACATCTATATCCTTGAATTATATGATGGATATATCTATAATCAAGATTGTAAAGACACTAATGAACATCAATTCTAAAAAATAAATATGAAATTTAAAAACTAAACCATGTTTATAATATTTGTCACTTATATAAGAAAAATAGTGTATCCTCAACCCCTACCCCAATTATCATTCTATGCTATGGTAGGGAGGAACTAACAATGTCTTTTTTTCTATGTTTTAAATATTAATATAGGGATGATACGAGAGGACATGACCAACAACATCTTAAAAATTAAATGTAAATTATTAAACAATGATTTATTGTAAGGTTGCAAGTTGCACATATCTTTATATCTTAATGATTTTCTTGCAATATATCTTCAACTAATTTAAAAATAATTAAAATATAAAAATATAAAAATATAAAAACCATAAATAAAAAATATATCCATAGAACATTTAGCCTTCAAAATGACGTGGAACATAAAAACATACATATTATTAAAACATAACATAATATAACACTATCCAAAACATTAAACTTTCCTTTTATAACCTATCCACTTTGTATTATATTTCTACTTTCTTTACCTAATTGAGTAAAAGATAACATAATATAACACTATCCAAAGCATTAAACTTTCTAATTTTTTCACATATCCACTTTGTATTATATTTCTACTTTCTTTAGCTAATTGAGGAGATATGCTATTAATAATTTTATTTTCAATGTTATTTTTTTTATATTATATTATATATAATAATTCTTTTCAAAATCCTAAATTATTAAAAAAAAAAAATTAATTATAAAAAATTAACGTGTAATTTTATTTTATTTATTAAATTTTATAAATTTGTATTAGTATAAACGGTTAAGAAAAATACTTGTTATTTTATTTGATAATTTTGATTTTTTTCGCATGCTGTAATATATAAAATTTATTATAAATAATTTGTTTATTCATCTAAAGCGTTATTTTGTAAAAATAATTATATTGTTACTCATTTTGTTAAATATTACTAACCATGTAATCGTAAACTCACACGATACTCATTTGGTCAAATTTGAACTACGACACTCATTGTACCAAAAGTAAAAAGAGCATATTCCTCTATATTACTTGGACGATTAGGAAACCCAATAGTGTTTCTGCAAGTTCGAATCAGTACCGATCCAAACTTTGGCATTCATCTTGAATCATGATACAATATAAGCAGTATAAGAAACTAAGAAGCTTAATTCTATCAGGGAAAAAGCATTACTAAGTAGCTTACTTCAATCTATAAAACAACCGACTGAACTTATAATGGGTGGTACCGCTGCTGGCTTTGTGAAAATAGATTCTCCGGTTGGAGGATGTCCCTAAACCAATGCGCAGAGGCCCTTGGATATCTTTTCAAATTGTCCTTGTAGTCCACATAATATAAACCGAATCGATAATTATACCCAAACGCCCATTCAAAGTTATCCATTAGCGACCAAACCAGATAACCTCGAATATCAGCTCCCTCACTGCCATCATTTTTAATCAGGCAAACACTATATGAGCATAAAGTCGTCCATATATACAATTAATTAGATCACAAAACATTGGCATACCTGATAGCTTCAAGTAGTTCTGACAAGTGTTCTGAGTGGTACATCACTCGCCGGGAATCATTTAATGCTTGTTCAAGAGGAGTTGTGCCATCGTCAAAATCAGCATATCCTGTGAGAATGCATAATCATTTCCATGCCCTTAATAATCGATTCAATACACATTCAGAAAATTTTCAAGAGAACATAGAAAAATTTCTTCTTCTTCAAGAAATGTCAAGGCTCAACTACCAGTTTCGGTAACGTATATGGGAGGGTTGTTATATCGGTGTTTTGTATAGTTTATTATCTCCTTTAGTCCCACCGGATAAGACCTGTAAGTGGAGACTCCTTCCTGCAAACAGATGTCAAACATAGTATCAACATGTTTTTTTATCAGGGTATCCTCATACCTAACAATAAATTGAATTGAATTTCTATCATCGTTGAAATGATTCAATAAACTGAAGATGGGCTCACCACTGATCCAATGTATACTCCGTCAACTTCATCTGAAACTCAGACAATCGACCAATATTAATATCAAAATGGTAAATCAAGAAAGAATGTAAGACTGTGGAATAGATCAATGAAATAGGGATTAAACATGAGGTCCTTCAAATAAACTTGAGCTGTTTCATTCCAGCATTGTGTTTGGTAAACTACACTTAAATAAAAACTATGGCCTGCAATATTACATGATATATTAGCCTGAGAATCCAAAACGAAATCCGTGTGCGGAGGATTTGGTGGATGCGGATTGTTGATTGTGAAGAATGTTGTGTAGTAGTTATAACCCAGAAAGTCGAAGGACCCTTTCACTTCTCTCGCCTCTTGACTGGTAAACCGAGGCAAACGTGCGCCAACTAACTTTCTCATGGAGTCCGGGTACTTTCCAGAAGTCAATGGCTCCAAAAACCTTTTTCAATTAAGAAAAACAATTCCATTATTTTAATTAAAATCACTAAACTATCTAGATTAACGAAAATATAAGATTAGTCCTCTACAGTTGAGACTGTTCCAAGTTTCCACCTACCTTTCTCCTGGATTCTGGGTGCTTTTCTAAATCCAGTGGATCGAAAAAACAATTTGCCATTCAAAATCAATTTCATACCAATAATAGATTAGTTTTGAGAGACAGCTTCGTTCGATCACTCCTTTATCAAGAAAAACGAAGAAAGGACAACCTTTGAAGAAAACTTATTTGTCCAAATAAAATATAAACCAGACATAAAAGAGAAGATACCATCCTATCCTGAAGTCAATTGCTCTCTGAGTAGCCATTTTATCCACCGATGACTCAGAGAATGGCACCATCCAGCTCGCTACAAGTACAATGCCTATCGAACCTTTCTGCTTTCCCTGCATTTTATTTTCAATTTTACAATAGATTCTTCAGCTTCAACACAGAAGCATATCAAATCAGAGCACTTATTGTCATGAATACCTGGTACTTAGTCTTGTATATTTTTACAGCAGCGCTATGTGCAAGAAGCATATTGTGGGCTACAATATATGGCTCTGTTGCAGAATCTCCCGCTGTACAGTTTCCAAATCCAGGGGAACATCGACCGGGAGCATCAACCCCAGTATCGTAGCCATAATATGAGAAATAAAGCAGTTCGTTTATAGTTACCCAATACTTCACACGGTCCCCAAAAGCTCGAAAACATTCTTCTGCAAACAACCCGAAATCCTCCCTGAAAGAAAGAGAAAATGCCTAAATATGTATTTCCATGTTTTGAAAGAGTCAAACAAATATTTATAACATGATGAGTGAATCTTACACGATATTTTGGCTAAGGAATCCCATATACTCGTCTTCCAGAGCCTGTGGTAAGTCCCAATGAAAGAGTGTAATGAAGGGCTCTATATCTGCCATGCAAAGGCCATACACAGGTTTTATAAATAGTGAGATATATATTTCTTTTCAACGGAAAACTTTGCACTCTTTGACTGGTAGATATATAGATAAATTTTCTGTGGACAACATATTTTTCCACATATTCAAGAAAAATGATTCAATCCACTAACTCAGCCCTTGCAACTGAGATAATATATATAAACATTTTCAAGGAAAGAACAGCACAGTTGAAACAGTAGCTAAACTGCAGATGAAACAAGCACACTTCCTGATTAATATAGACAACCCACACTAGAAATCCAACTTTTGAACTCCAATCCACAAGGACTGACAACAAGTACTATCAATCATAGAGGGCTTGTGAATGATTCTCTGATACCATTTTTACGAAGCTCTTTTATGAGATTATTGTAATAAGCGATTCCTTCTTCATTGACTCCTCCATGCCTTGGAGAGCCCACTGCAAAAACAATTACCAAAAATATTTAGAGAGTTATTAAAGTAGATGAACACTGAAAATAGAAAGAAAAAAATAGCATTTCTTCAGCTTACTAGGAAAGATGCGCGACCAGGAAATAGAGAAACGATAAACATCCATTCCCATATATTTTAAGCGTTGAACATCTTCCTGCACATCATCGCAAATAATTTAAATTAAAAAACAAAAAACACTATATAATGATTTACTATAAATGCACTAGTTATTACTGAGCTATATGCCAGAACCCAGTTGGCTATCTTTGTAATTCGATTTAGGAAAAATCACCCTAAAATTTATCCCCAAAAAAGAGTTTGATATACAATCAAAAGAAATACTGCTGTTAATTTATTTTCCTACCTTATAGCGGTGGTATTGATCGACTGCAACATCCCCATTCTTTCCATCTGCAATTTTACCTGTATAGCAGTACTTAATTAACAAAAGAAATTAAATAAAAGTTACTTCAATAACAAAAATAAAATGGAATTTAGAGCTCGGCGTTAACGTTCATGCATGTATGGTTTGAGCGTTAACCTGGGGTGTGGGAGAATGTATCCCAGATGCTGGGCAGTCTACCGCCCTCGCGGGAAGCTCCTTCCACCTGGTAAGCAGATGTGGCAGCGCCGAACTTGAACTCTTTTGGAAACATGCTTCTATTTATCCCTGTCGCCTTAACTTCTCCAGTCATCAGGGGGAGGAGACAAAGTGAAAAACCCAAACTGGTATAGAGAATTTGAATTCCGGCCATGTTATTTCTGAACTTTGCTTTGAGATGCCAGTGCTGTATACCAGAGAATTATCACCATAATCAGAGCATCATTATCACCATGATCAGAGAATTATCAGCATACATACGTGGCATTTGGTCTATGGCTGTTAGAAATATGAAAGCACCATAAAACAGACAAGATTTCTTATTTGGATTTACATTCACCAGGGTCTCGGAGTAACATACAGTTTTTATTGTTTCCAGGCATTCACCAAAAATCGCTGATTAAATATTTGCTCATGCTCATTTAATAACCATGTATTAATTTTTATTTGACTTTGATTTATTTAATTTATTGCTGCATGGCGAGCCTTATTTCCATTGCCATAGGTCCATAAATGCCCCCAGATAGAAAATGCCCACCGCAGGATGATCTACAGCTTTAATCTGACAACCCGCATATTCTGCCTAGACACACTTATGAGCCTATGGCAGTGGAAATAAAGCTCGCAGCCTCGCTAAATAGATAATTGTCCTTTGCAAACTTGTCCTTCTCTGCACACTCAATCCGCAAAACATTAACTAGAGTATGACTGCTGCCAGTTCATTTACTGTGGTTGTTGAGATTAATTTGCAAAGCTACACGGAGGACATCGAAATGTGTGTTATCATTTGGTTCGTTCTCTCGCCCGTGGTGGTAAGGTTTCATGTCGTGGGACCCATTTCTATAGCTGAGATATTAATATTTTGGGGCTAACAGTTTAGGTTGAATGTCGTGGGAAGCAGTCCATTTCTATTTAATGTCCGAAAAATTCATGGACAGCGAAGTACTAACTTTCGGCCATACTGTCAAACAATTTTATTTTAATGCGTGTACAAATTTCATCAACTAATTGCGTACATATTAACATTAAAAAAATCATATTATAATTGCAGTGGATATTAATAATTACCATCAACATCGTTATCATGAATAATTATAACATTTTTTATATTAACTTAATTTTATAATGAACATAATGTTATAGGAAAATATTGCATATTAATACACAATCACCATCGTAACAATTTATCACATATTTTTATGAACAATAAATTTAATTTTATAATAAATATAATATTATAAGATCGGCTTGATTTAATTTATTTAAAAAGTTTTTAAATATTTTTACCTAATCCTCTAGGAAAAAAAACTTATTTATTCATTTTTATATCAATAGTGTGTTGTACTCCCTACCACTAAGTAAAAGGTAAAACTAGGGTTCTTATAGATATGTTTCATTATTTTGGTAAATGTGAAATATGAATTAATTTATAATAAATATTACAAATTTATTTCATTATATTAAAAAAAACATAAAAATTAACTATATTATAATTCTATTTTAAATTATTACAATTATAAAAATGTATAAAAATTAATATATTTTAAATTACTACAATTATAAATATGTTTTAATATATTTTAAATAATTACAATAATAAATACGTTTTATTTTATAAAAAATTAATAATAAATTAAAATATATACATGTAAAATACGTGTAACAAAAATATTTTTAATTTGTTACAATATTATAGTCAAAAGTCATGGCTTGTGGAAATAAATCTTGAACTTTAATATATAACTATTAAAAATATTCTACACTATCTCAAATTTATTTTTTTTATATTGATAATGAAATATATTTAAAATTATACTTATAGCATATAAGTGTTACTAGTAAAATTCATTTATATTTAAAAACACTTGATGGAAATTTTTTTATATTGATAATTAAATATATTTAAAATTATACTTACATGCTATAAGTGTTACTAGTAAAATTCATTTATATTTAATAACACTTCATGGAAAATATTCTAACGGCTATGGAAATTATGTCATATCATATATGTCATATTAAAAGTGAGAATATGATGATGATTCTATAGGCACTTATTACATATTTAGGAAAGTGCTAATCTTTCAATCATTTAACTCATACATTGACTCCTTAAATTCAACTTGATATGCAATATTAAAAGTGAATATGAGGATAATTCTATATACGATGATTCTATATGACGATTAGGATGTACTTATTATATTTTTGGATGTACTTATTATATATTTGATGAAAGTGTTAATCTTTTACTCATTTAATTTATATATTAATTTTTTAAATTCAATTTCATTTATGGTTATTATGTCAATTTGACATTGACATTACTTTTACTTATTAGGGTTTAGTAAAAAATAGGTTTTAAAATAAAATATTACTAACAAAATTAACTTTAAAAAACCAATAGGATTCAAAATGATGTCATTTGAAGAGTAAATATTTTGGAGAGGAAGAAAAAAATTAATTTTTAATATTATTTTTTTGTTTATCTTCTTATAATTTTATTCAAATTTCAAGTTTAGACATCGAATTAAATTTCACAACCAACAAGTACCCACTTTATGTAATTCCCAATAAATCCACATTGAAAAAAATGAAAATACATGAAAAAAGTGTATGTCTATATTTGAAATTTGAGTAAACATATAAGGAGATAAGAAAAAAAATACAATTATATATATATATATATATATATATATATATATATATTTTTATTTTTTTATTTTTTTTTTCTTTAAAAATACATCTTTTATTTTATTATTTTCCTTAGGAAGGCCATTTTAGATCTCAAAATTTCCGTAATGTATATACTCTCAACTTCAATTAAGTTGGGATTTTGAATAAGTCAACATGAACAAGAACAATTTTGAAAACTATTATAAACTTTGGCTATTTTAAAGTCTATTATATCATCTAATTTATCTATTTTCATTGTCTATATACAAGTATAAATACAAATTTACTTTTCATGTGAAATGAATAGCTTTAAAAAATACCTTTATTCAAGCAATTTTGTACCTTGTTTTGTCATCTCTCACTATTCCTTTTGTAGCCTCTACTTGTATGAGTTATGAATTGACAATGAATATTTTTGTATCAAAATTTACCATTCCCGCTTTTGAGAATTTCAATATACTCATCTTAATTTTATCATTCAACACTACTCAGATTATAAATTTTTGAATTATAAAATGGGCCTCCTAAGGAAATAATAAAATAATAGATCAACCAATAAAATAATATTTATGAATTTGAAATTCACTTTTTTCACTACAATCCATGTAACCATAGTGAAATTCAATTCAAAAGTTGTACCAAAATAAAATTAATAAAAGAATTGTATTGATGTGACTATAAATAAGAATAAGTTTTTCAAGAAAAATTCATTATCATTGAACAACTAATGCATTTGACCTTGGTACTTAAATAACTTAAAATAAAATATAAATATAAATTTATAAATTTTTAATTATATTATATGCTATTAATTAAAATTTATATTATTTAAATTGTATAATAACATGTAATTAATATACTATATAAAAATAATATAATATAATATAATATAATAAATGTATAGGGATATGCATTGTTTCTTTTGAGAAAGATGAAATGACAATAATATATTTTTATTCAAAAAATATGAAATGACATTGATTATGAGTACTTTACTTTGACTTTAAAAGTACTTAGAGCACTACCATCGTTAACCATGAGTTTTTATCCACCATTGAGAATGTCACAAGTAAGTACCTTTAACTCAAGCAATGCCACCTCAACCATTAGGGATGATGTCACCCTCTAAAATGTGATTGGTTCTCATAAAGTGAATTTTGATTATACATTTTCCTTAGGAGGCCCATTTTAGACTTCAAATTCCTTAATTAGTAAAAAATGACTCTTATTCTTATGCTCCCTGCACCAATAACCATTTTCTTTGTGAAGTTTGATATTAGTCAACCTTTTGAATCATCATTAAACATTATATAATGGTTTTGATAACATGGTAGCAATTTGATTTCTCACTTTTTCTAGAATTTCTAAAATTCCACTCTAACATGTGGTTACCTTATCAAAACTACCACCATGAATTCATCAATAACTAATAGTTACTCTTCCTCATCAAATCTACGAATTGGAAACCCTATTTTTAATGGATTTCAGAGGAACTTCTCATTATATGTTCTGTAATCAATCATTAGAAGCAACACCTTTCAAGGATTTATGCCTGTAGTTGCAACATGTATATTTAACTTTCCAATTGCAATACCAATACTCTAAACTCCAAGATCTCCAATCCTCATTATTCTACTTTCATTCATAACCAAAATCATTTAAAATTGTTCCATAATCATGTTGACCTATTACATAGGCTAGTTATAGACCATTGACATCTTCCCACACACATCCTCGACAGTCATAAAATACATTCCTCTACATCATCTAAACACACAAATGTAGTTTTGATACACCATACCATTCATAGGTATGTATATTATTAGCATACACTCTTTAATATTTTCAAGTATAACCTTCATAATAGATTGTCTTATTCCTATCATGCATTTTTTTTAGAATTCTCCACTTAGATAAACGAGTAGTGCCAAATGCTCCACCTCTAGGATGCTCTTCTAGTATCTTCAATTCAACCATTAAGAAATCAATTTTTTCTTCCTATTCATGATAGTATGATATTTGTTCATAGAAGACCATGTACATTAAGTCAATGTTAAATATCAATATGAAATGTATGCCCTTGTTAAACCATGTTTCGCGAAGAATGTTGAGCTCACACTTGGGAAAATAGTGGGGAAAGTGACATTAGTCATCAAAGATCTCCTACTAATATGACCTACAACATCATCTATGAAGAAAGGAAATAGAAGACATGTATACAACCTTCTAGTGAAAATGGGAAAACCTCCATATTGTTTTTATTAACTGGGCCATAATTCCATTAAAGTGAAAGGATCATGAGTAATTGCTATAATAACTTTAAATTGAATTCCTTCCTTGATCGTGATAGTTATATGTATAATAAATTTATTGTAGTGAACTAAAGAAGTGATTGGTTTCCTCTATCCATTCCATTCTCTTCCTTTTTCTTCATGTACTATATATGTTGGAAGTTCCAAACCCTTAGTGTGTATCAACCATTGAAAACATTTTCCCATCATCAATGATATTTTGAATTTTCACCTTTGAAAATACTCATCCATGTCACTTATTAATTTATCAAATCCATACATTGATGTTACTTGTTTGCGAACTCCAATCCATATCCATGAACATTCATGGAAAGAAAGGCACCTTGAAACCCATGATTGTAATAGCTTTAGAATCCACTAATGTTGATGGTGTTGAGCCAATAATAATCAAAGAAAAAAATTGAGCATTGTTCTCCTTGAGCATTGAGAAAATACCACAGTAAATGTCATGGGTAGGTTTCATCCATTTTATTTAAGAATTATTTTCTTATATATTTTGTTTTAATAAATACCTAGCTTTCTAATTAATTTAGAGCCCCAAGGATTATTTCATATTGCATACATATATTTTCTATTTCCCATGACTCATTACTAGTCATGATATTTATCCTCAATTTTAGCTAACCCATACTAATGCTCTTGATGTCCCTATATCAGCTGAAAACTAGTAACTTCTTTTAAACTTGATTCATTTATAGTAAATAAATTAACCCTCCAAAGCCCTTCAAGAATTATTGAATAATAATTTTACCTAATTACCTTTGGACGAAATCCATGTTACCTAAAATTTTCTCTTAACATTCAATGAACTATTAGGATCTCTATAATCATAAGGAAAAAAATAATTGATGGTATCCATATTACCAACTTAACATGCTATTTTTTATTTATTTTTCCTTTATGTTTATTATATGAGCTTGTGAAACTATGGTGTTTCCTTTAGCAAATGAAGCATTTGAAATGACAAAAGAAAAAGGAAGAGGAGAAAAGAGATGTAAGTTGTTTTGGATAAATTGAAAGAGAGTGCGAAATTTTTTGATCAAAGAATTATTTTTTTGTATATTGTGTTTGTGATAAATGCCTAGTTTTGTAATTAATTTAGAGCCTCAATGATTATTTTATATTCATGGAGAGTGTTGTACATATTCATCCCTGCCGTAGTCTAGAACCCCATGACCCTGCTTGACGCTACTATCTCCGCCCGAAAGCCTGCATCGCAATAGTTCAAAATTCAAATTTAAACAATCGGGCCGATCCTTTAAGATTTTGGCTCCCTCCCGCTTCGGCCTCCATATGACCCAGGTCAGAGAACCACACTTCAAAGCAAGGAGGGGCTTACTGTTCTAAAAGTCGGATGCAATACTGGCCATCCGATCTAGCTCAAATCGACGGTGCGGTAATCAACCTCTGTGGTGGGTCCGCGCGCAGTCGATCGGCGATTTTCATAGCTCCACCTCTTTATTTCCCTCCGATGAAGCACAGCCGCTGATCTTGTTTCAAGATCAACGACCTGCTGATCGTACTCGCTTTTCAATCGCAGAATCGGAATATAAAAGATGTGCCACTCCCGTCAGCCCACTCCTCGCTTTCCGACTGATTGTCGACATTCGGGTCCCACCCTCCGTATTTGTCATCATATTTCACAAGTGTACGCCGCTCTTCCTCCACCATTCGTGTGTCCTGATGACGTGTCATGGTTTATGAACCCTTAGCCCGTTCATTCATTGTCGCCCCATTGTTTTCTGCCTCATCACTCTCCGTTTCTTCATTGTGTTCATGTGTTTCCTGTCACCCTGCATCCTCTCGATGTCTCGCCTAAAACGCATTACCGACTTCATGGCCTCTGTTGTAATCACACTCCATGTCGCCGAGTCGTTTTTCTCTAACGATTTGCGGGTTTTGCAGGTTTTAATTTGGTTCTGTTGGCGCTTTAATTTTTCGCCTCAATTGAAAAATCTAGAGCATATCAAAGGACAGACCATACTGGCAGCAATTAAAGGAAGGAGCCGAGGGTAGGTGGGAGAGATGACCACCATTAAAGAAGACAGGGATATGAACTCTCAGAACTCTCCGGATGCGTCCGCCCCGCATTAAAGATCCAGGATTCAAATCCATAGCCGAAAGCCAAGAGTACAGTACTTATATCCAGATTGTTCCAAATCTCTTACGGCAGCAGATTTTCCTTCAGCCGCGGGCGACAAATTATATATATTTTTTATTACTCCTATCTTGTATATAAAGAGATTTTATCTCCCAGCATTTATTTCTTGAACAGGATGTTCAGTACCATCATTTATAGTCAGTCATTTATAGGAGAAGGCGCGAATTTTTTCCGCCATTAGGTTTCAAACTGAGTCATTAATTGTGCCTCGTTTTCCTCCTCCTCGGGAAGTTTATGTCTTCTCTATAAATACTCAAAAATAAGACATTGTAGAGGTTCCAGATTTATGTCAGAAAACTGTGCAGCGAGAAGACTACTGTAGTCATCTTGTAACATTTCTGTATGAAGTTTCAGAGCCCGTAGGGTCTCAGTGAGGAGGGGTTATGACTGTATTGAGGATTCTGGTCTTTGGTATATCACAGTATGTAAATTTTCTTATGTGTTAATATATCATCTCTTTTCATGCAAAGTTTCTTCTTGTATCACGTTCTAGAATGCGAGTGGCTCACTAGTTTGCAGTAAGGATTCATCTTAAGTGGTGCCCTTTCTGGAATTAGTCAAGCGCTTTAAATAGGCCTAGAAGTGATATGTTGTTCCATGTTCACTCTTTTCATAATTTCTACTATATTAGTGGCTTAAGGATTCGTAAATTGGTGCGCCCTTCTGCCAGTAATATCTTCTTATGTTTCCTCACTGCTAGCACTTCTTGACATTTGATTTCTGTGATATATTATTTGAATCGACCCTCTTTACAGTAAGCGGTCTCTTAACTGTCTGATACTATCATGCTGAAGTTTTACATGATGTCTTTGCATTACTCCTATCCTTGTATCAGCCTCTGAGAGAGAAATTGGACCAATTCAATCTATTTTAATTTCCTTGTTTAGAACAAGAGATAGTAGGTGAGTCCCTTGGACTGACAACCCAAACTATAAAGGACTCCTTGCTATATTAAGATGTCCTAGGCATTGGTCTATGGCAACTCTAGGCTGTCTCTAGGAGGGTGACAAAATCATCGCCAACATCTTTCTGGCGCCGTTGCCGGGGAACGAATTCAAGAATATCTGTTTCCCTGGGTTCGACATCCTATATTCACTCTCTAATCAGGTGAGCACAGAGAGGTGAAGAGTTGTAGATTTCTCACCTTGGCGACTCCACTGGTCTTTGTTTGATAAATTTTATTGGAAGTTCTGGCTTCCCGGAGGCCCCATTTGAGGTCGAATACCTCACCACCGAAAACACCCGTGTCTGATCCAGAGAAAATCATTCATAGAAGGAGTTGGAAAGAGAAGAAGTCGGTTCGTTCCGAAAATTCTGAATATTCTGTTGAAGACCATCCGCCCTCTTCTTCTCAAGAAGTTAGAACAGAAAAATCCGAGTTTCACTCAGAAACTCCACGTAGAGGAAACGCCTGGATTGAAGGAGGATCCCACCCTACTTTCGAGGCTGAAGAAATAAAGGAGGTCACAGAAGTAGCTACTGTTAACCGTGAATTATTCCCTTCTACACCTCAGACTTCTGTGCAATATATTCCCATTGTTATTCATACTTCACTTCCTCCTACTTCTCTCCCTTCATCTGTATCTCAAATTGTTGTGCAACCCTCACCTCCTCCAATGGCCAACGTTCCTTCTTTTCTATTAAATAAATATGCTCCTCTGGCTCTACCCCCAGTACTGCATGATATGCCACAAGATTACCTGAAGATCCTACCAAGGTTTAATGGTGAAAGTGACATTGATGCTCAGAAGCATCTCGAGACCTTCTGCTCTTTCGCGGAGAACTTAAATGTTGAACATCTGGATGTGGTCTTGAGGTTGTTTGTGCAGTCTATAGAAGGTGAAGCCAGAAAATGGTTTAAGACATTGGGGAATAATTCCGTGACTACCTGGGACCAAATGGAAACTACTTTTCTCAGGAAGTGGGGGGAAAAGAAAGATTATGGAATGTGCCTTACTGAATTTAATACCATGAAGAAGAAACAGAATGAAGGGGTATCCGAGTTCATCAAGAGATTTAATAAGTTACACCTGAGCCTACCTCCCGAAATGAAGCCACATGAAGCTGCGGCCAAAGTTGTTTTCATAGCAGCTTTCGATTCTGATTTTGGTTTCTCGCTGCGGGAAAGAATGCCTGTCACCTTGGATGATGCTCAAACAGATGCTCTAGAATTGGAGGCAAATTTTGCCGCCACTGGTAAATCAAAGGGAAAAGTTGAGCAAGATACTAGAAGGAGAGGTAAAGAAGAGGTTTCTACCTCCAATCAAGACAAAGACTCTGACAAAATGGATGAGATAAGCAAGATGATAAAGAAAATGGTCAAGCTAGAGCTGGAAGCTAAGAATGCGGCTCCTAGGAACTATTATAATGCTCCAAACAGAGGATATAATCCTCAGTACAGAAAGCCCCCGTTACAGATAATGCCAAGAGAACAGCAAGACCAGGTACCCCATCCCTTGTACCTGGAGGGACCAGCAGATGACTCCGTTAGAAATGCAGCTTATAAACTCGAAGATTCAAATCTGGCCTTCTCTAATAATGATGATATGGAGTGCCCCCTACAAGAAGAAGACGAAGAAGCAGAGATTGACCATTACTGCAAGCAATTTGCTGATTTCATGGAAGCACAATTCAACATCAAATATGATCTTAGATCCTCAAGGAAGAGGACCCGAACCCAGGAGCAAGAGGAAGAGCAGCCTCGAGGGGAAACATCGGCTCAGAAGGAATCAGCAGCAAAGAGGTGTATAGAAAAAGGTAAGAATCTTCTGAATACCCCCTTGCAGTCTAATGATCAAGTTCCCTCCTCTTCTACACTAGTTGGTCCTCCTAATGCTGAGCCAGTGTCAAAAGGAGTCAAGTCTTCAGTCGAAACTAGGGAGTCCAAAGAAGTAGCGCTAGAAAAGCTCACGTCTGCTTTCAATTTGCAAAAAGAGCTTGAGAAGATTAAGATTCCTGTCCCTCTGACTGAATTATTAAAACAGCCTGCATATCAGTCTCAAGTTACCTCTTTCATTCTTCCTCCTGAACTACCCATCGCACCTGATAGTTTAAATCTGCAAGAAGAGAGACCGATGGTAGTCTTTGGCCCACATGTCGAGGAGATAGACTCTTCTACTCCCCCCTTTTACGTGTCCCTAGTCATCCATGATCTGCTGCTACACAACTGTATGCTAGATTCTGGGGCTTCCCATAATCTTATGCCTTTGTCTGTCATGGAGCAACTAGGGCTGCAAATTACAAGACCATATAAAGATTTGTATTCATTTGATTCTAAGAGGGTTAAATGCTTGGGAATGATTAAAGATTTAGTGGTCAATCTGGCTCAAATCCCAGCAAAAAGTGTGGTTATGGACATCGTGGTTGCTGATATCCCAGCCCGCTTTGGCATGCTGTTGTCAAGGTCCTGGGGTACCAATATTGGGGGGTCAATCAAATTGGATCTAACATATGCTACTGTCCCAGTCTTTGGAGGTCAAGAAAGGAGGTTATACAGGGAGACCAGATTTATCAAGACGGTAACCAGGGCTGACTGCTCAGATAATTCCCCAATTTATAACAAAGAAGGGGACTTCTCATGCTTAATGTTGGAAGAAAATCAGGATTACGCACATGAGACCCTTCTTGGTCAGGTTCAGGCTGAGCAGCCTAAAGAAGAGCAGAAATCAGGAATATGGACTTTGCATTTTGATGGAGCTAATTCAAGGGAGGGTAATGGAGCAGGAGTGTTGTTGATTTCCCCTGCAGGAAAATGGGTGCCACTGTCTTTTAAATTGGAATACGAGGCTACAAACAATGTGGCTGAGTATGAGGCGTTATTACTGGGGCTGTAGACAGCTAGAAACATGGGCATCCACTGTCTAAAAGCGTTTGGAGACTCTGAGCTAGTCGTAAGGCAGATTAAAAATGAATGTCAAACTAAGCACCCTCGGCTCAGAGCATATAGAAATGAAGTATGGGACATGATAGAAAACTTCTTTTCAGCATTTAACATACAGTTCATGCCCCGGGAGCAAAACAGAATAGCAGATTCTCTTGCGGTAGCTGCCAGTACTTTCCGTCCTCCACAGAACCCACTCCTAAGATATGAGGTGGAGGTACGTTACAGACCATCCATTCCAGACAATATAAAGCATTGGCAGGTATTCGAAGATGATGAACAGATGAAAAGATTTATAGAGGCTGTGGGAGAATTCTCCAATATGGAGATTGATGATAATGGAGAAGAAGAAGATGAAAATATTACTGAAAACAAATGGGAAGAAAGAATAGCAGGTAGTAAAGCGCTGCAGCTAAAGGGTAATGTCATACCCAGAGGGTTGGTACCACTAGAGAAGTTGTTCAATAAATATGACGTACCCGTGCAGCCAAATAAAGTAGTGGAAGATAATCAAGTAGAAGATTTGAATCTGGGTACTTCCACTGACCCCAAAGTTGTTAAACTGTCCAAAAAGGTCCCAGAAGAATACAAAGAGAAGTATTTGAAGTTGTTTCAATCTTACAAAGACGTTTTTGCTTGGTCCTACGAGGACCTAAAAACTTTTGATGTAAATATTATACAGCATAAAATTCCGTTGAAGGAAAACGCAAAGCCATACAAGCAGAAGCTCAGGCAAATAAATCCTCTACTTCTTCCTTCTATTGAAAAAGAAATCAAGAAGCTGTTGAAAGCCAAGATAATCGTGCCACTAAGGTACTCAGAATGGATAGCGAACCTCGTTCCTGTTAGAAAGAAGAATGGAGAAATAAGACTGTGTGTGGACTTTAGAAATTTGAATAGAGCATCTCTCAAAGATAATTATCCACTGCCAAAAATGGACCACATCCTGCAGAAAGTAGTAGGCGCATCCAGAATGTCAACGATGGATGGATTTTCAGGCTACAATCAGGTAGCTGTTTTCCCAGAAGACCAGAAGAAGACTGCATTCACCACACCATGGGGAACCTTTATGTATGCAAGGATGCCATTTGGATTGATTAATGCAGGTGCTACTTTTCAAAGGGCAATGGACATAGCCTTTATTGGAGAACAGGACAAGTTTCTGGTAGTATATCTTGATGATATCACGGTATTCTCAAAGAATGATGATGAGCATATTGTGCATTTGAGAAGAACTTTCGAAAAATGCAGAAGGTATGGCCTTTCTCTTAATCCCCAAAAATCTTTGTTTGCATTAGACGAAGGAAAACTCTTAGGACATATCGTGACTAAGGATGGTGTAAAAATTGATCCTAAGAGAGTTGAAGTGATAAACAACATTCCTTTACCAAGAAATAAGAAATAAGTACAGGTGTTTTTGGGGCGAATAAATTTTTTGAGAAGATTTATCCCTAACTATGCAGAGATAGTTAGGCACATTACCAATATGCTGAAAAAGGAAAATGAAGTAAAATGGTCTCAGGAGTCTAGAGACGCATTCGCAAGGATAAAACAGGCATTTGCCGAAGCTCCTGTATTAGCAGGACCAGATTATAGTAAGCCATTTATAGTATTCTCATTTGCTTCACCTCATACCATTGCTGGAGTATTATTGCAGAAAAATGAAGAAGGATATGAGCAGCCAATAGCATTTTTCAGTCAGGTGCTATACGATGCTGAATTGAAATATAATATACTGGAGAAGCAGGCATACAATCTGGTAAAGTCCCTTAAAGCTTTCAGAGTTTATATTTTGCAATCTCATATTACTGCTTATGTTCCCACAGCAGCTGTAAAAGACATTTTAGTACAAGGGGATAGTGAAGGTAGGAGGGGAAGATGGATTGCAAAAATTCAGGAGTATGATCTGGACATAAGACCTACCAAACTGATCAAAGGACAGGGACTTGCCAAGATGTTATCTGAGTCAAATCATCAAGCTTTGGGGATTAACCTGTCTGTGATAGCAAATGAAGAATAAAAAAAAGAAGAAAAGCAACATGGACTAGAGAAGGCTACACAAAAGATACAGGTGAAATATCTGACTAGTCCTTGGTATAAACAAATAGTTGAATATCTGTTGACACTTAGCTGTCCTCCAGGATGTGACAAGGCGAAATACAGAGCTGTAAGGATGAAATCTCAGACATACGCAATTGCCAATGGACAGCTCTACTGGAGAAACCCTCTAGGCATATTACTTTTATGCCTTACCGAAAATGAAGTGCAAAATATAATGATGGAATTTCATGAGGGGATATGTGGAGGACATTACAGCTGGAGGGCAACAACCCATAAAATCTTGAAGGCCGGTTTTTACTGGCCAAAATTGTATTCAGATACTTTTGCTTGGGTCAGATCGTGTGACAAATGCCAGAGGTTTGCGGAAAGACAGAAATTAGCGGCATTGCCCTTGATCCCAATTCATGTAAACGAACCATTCCAGAAATGGGGATTAGATTTTGTAGGAGAGATACATCCCCCATCAAGTGGCCAACATAAATGGATATTGACAGCCACAGATTATTTTACGAAATGGGTGGAAGCCATACCTACCAGAAATGCGACAGATGCTGTAATAATGAATTTTATAGAAGATAATATCATATCTAGGTTTGGCTGTCCTGCAAGAATTGTAACCGACAACGCACAGGCTTTCAAGTCTGCCAGGTTCGTAAAATTCTGCCAAAGATACAACATCACCCTTACTCATTCTACAGCATATTATCCACAGGGAAATGGTCTAGCAGAGTCATCCAACAAAACCCTGGTGAGAGCCCTAAAGAAGACAATAGCTGAAAATCAGAAGAACTGGGATTCTAAATTAAAGTTCGCCCTATGGGCAAATAGGGTAACCAGCAAAAGAGCCACCGAAAAGTCACCTTATGAGCTGGTGTATGGGCGAGCTGCAGTGTTTCCCTTGCAATTAGCATTGCCAGTAGCACGTTTCATGCAAGAGAACCAAGAAGAACCGGATAACATGATCCGAAGAATTAATCAGCTGGTAGAATTGGAGGAGACGAGGAGCCAGGTAGATCAGAGGCTAATAAAATACCAAGAAAAAACTGAAGAATGTCTTCGATCAGCACGCGAAGGATAGAAATTTTCAAGTTGGAGACCTGGTTCTTAGATGGGATGTTCGCAGAGCAGAAAAGGGCAAACATGCTAAATTTGATCCATTATGGTTTGGGCCATTCAAAATAGTGGAGCTGGGGAGAAACAACACCTTTACTTTAGAAAATCTACAGGGTGATTTGTTGGATGCGCCCGTGAATGGCCAGTTCCTCAAGCCTTATTTTCAATTCTGATCTCGGCTAGGAATGCCTGGTTGTATATAGTGTATATAACTTGCTTTAGTTTTTATTTCTTCTTTTTATAAAGGAAAAGAATGCTGATAATCACTTGGAGTAAAAGTGCAGGAGAATTCAAAATGAGGTGAAATAATTAATGGTCTGCATGTTCTCGACATGTCCGAGGACGAACACGCCGTCCCCAGATGGAGCCGATGTTGTACATATTCATCCCTGCCGTAGTCTAGAACCCCATGACCCTGCTTGACGCTACTATCTCCGCCCGAAAGCCTGCATCGCAATAGTTCAAAATTCAAATTTAAACAATCGGGCCGATCCTTTAAGATTTTGGCTCCCTCCCGCTTCGGCCTCCATATGACCCAGGTCAGAGAACCACACTTCAAAGCAAGGAGGGGCTTACTGTTCTAACAGTCGGATGCAATACTGGCCATCCGATCTAGCTCAAATCGACGGTGCGGTAATCAACCTCTGTGGTGGGTCCGCGCGCAGTCGATCGGCGATTTTCATAGCTCCACCTCTTTATTTCCCTCCGATGCAAGTATAGTCGTTGATCTTGTTTCAAGATCGAATGGTCCTGGGTTGATCGCAGCCCTGTTTTCAATCGCAATCGGAATATAAAAGATGTGCCACTCCCGCTCTGCCCACTCTGCTTTCCGATTCCGATTGCCGATTCGGGTCCCACCTCCTGTGGCCGTGTCATCATATTTCACAAGTGTACGCTGCGTTCTTCCTCCACCATTCGTGTGTCCTGATGACGTGTCATGGTTTATGAACCCTTAGCCCGTGCATTCATTGTCGCCCCATTGTTTTCTGCCTCATCACTCTCCGTTTCTTCATTGTGTTCATGTGTTTCCTGTCACCCTGCATCCTCTCGATGTCTCGCCTAAAACGCATTACCGACTTCATGGCCTCTGTTGTAATCACACTCCATGTCGCCGAGTCGTTTTTCTCTAACGATTTGCGGGTTTTGCAGGTTTTAATTTGGTTCTGTTGGCGCTTTAATTTTCCGCCTCAATTGAAAAATCTAGAGCATATCAAAGGACAGACCATACTGGCAGCAATTAAAGGAAGGAGCCGAGGGTAGGTGGGAGAGATGACCACCATTAAAGAAGACAGGGATATGAACTCTCAGAACTCTCCGGATGCGTCCGCCCTGCATTAAAGATCCAGGATTCAAATCCACAGCCGAAAGCCGAGAGTACAGTACTTATATCCAGATTGTTCCAAATCTCTTATGGCAGCAGATTTTCCTTCAGCCGCGGGCGACGAATTATATATATTTTTTATTACTCCTATCTTGTATATAAAGAGATTTTATCTCCCAGCATTTATTTCTTGAACAGGATGTTCAGTACCATCATTTATAGCCAGTCATTTATAAGAGAAGGCGCGAATGTTTTCCGCCATTGGGTTTCAAACTGAGTCATTAATTTTGCCTCGTTTTCCTCCTCCTCGAGAAGTTTCTGTCTTCTCTATAAATACCCAAAAATAAGACATTGTAGAGGTTCCAGATTTCCGTCAGCAAACTGTGCAGCGAGGAGACTACTGTATTCATTTTGTAACATTTTTGTATGAAGTTTCAGAGCCCGTAGGGTCTCAGTGAGGAGGGGTTATGACTGTATTGAGGATTCTAGTCTTTGGTATCTCACAGTATGTAACTTTTCTTATGTGTTAATATATCATCTCTTTTCATGCAAATTTTCCTCTTGTATCATGTTCTAGAATGCGAGTGGCTCACTAGTTTGCAGTAAGGATTCATCTTAAGTGGTGCCCTTTCTGGAATTAGTCAAGCGCTTTAAATAGGCCTAGAAGTGATATGCTGTTCCACATTCACTCTTTTCATAATTTCTGCTATATTAGTGGCTTAAGGATTCGTAAATTGGTGCGCCCTTCTGCCAGTAATATCTTCTTATGTTTCCTCACTGCTAGCACTTCTTGACATTTGATTTCTGTGATATATTATTTGAATCGGCCCTCTTTACAGTAAGCGGTCTCTGAACTGTCTGATACTTTCATGCTGAAGTTTTACATGATGTCTTTACTTTATTCCTATCTTTGTATCAGCCTCTGAGAGATAATTTGGACCAATTCAATCTAATTCTATTTCCTTGTTTAAAACAAGAGATAGTAGGTGAGTCCCTTGGACTGACAACCCAAACTATAAAGGACTCCTTGCTATATTAAGATGTCCTAGGCACTGGTCTATGGCAACTCTAGGCTGTCTCTAGGAGGGTGACAAAATCATCGCCAACAGAGAGCATCCCAAGGCTTACATTTATCAAGCATAAACATTGGTGAATCTTTATCAAGCATAAACATTGGTGAATATTTTTCATTATCATGTCACTTAAAGAAAATTGAACCTAAGTAGGAGAGATAACAATAATTCTACCCAAGATAACCCAAATTGATGAGAATTTGAACTTGTTAATATTGAATATTATTATGTTCTTTATGCTTTTTTAGCATTTTATACATTTATTTGTGATTTTTTTTAATAGTGCTTCATTAGGACACTTACACTCTTTCTAAGTGGCTCTTGTGATTTTCATGATGTAAACGAATGTATTCTATGTAGGGAAAAGACAATTAGGATCATGTAGTGACTTCGATTTATTGGATAATGAACTGATAGACTCATAGTTATATTTTGATGAAGTCCAAATTATATAACAATTTATGTTATCTTTTCATGGAGCATTAAATTATATATTACAAATAAATAAAGTTTATGCAATCTAGTTTTATAAGCAATACCAAATTAAGATGCTAGTGTACTGTTTGATTATCTTTAGGATATTTAACTTGATTTTGAGAAGTTGTAGTGCTTTTTATAGGAAAAAAAGAATTTGAAACAAAAAATAAAGCAAAAGGAAAAATACATGCAGTAAGTTTTTGATGGAGTGAAAGAAAAAGTGTGGTGCAAAACAAATTAATTCCATTAGCAACATAAATATGTAAGCGTTAGCGGTTAATCACATCCTAACATCTATATCCTTGAATTATATGATGGATATATCTATAATCAAGATTGTAAAGAAACTAATGAACATCAATTCTAAAAAATAAATATGAAATTTAAAAACTAAACCATGTTTATAATATTTGTCACTTATATAAGAAAAATAGTGTATCCTCAACCCCTACCCAAATTATCATTCTATGCTATGTTAGGGAGGAACTAACAATGTCTCTTTTTCTATGTTTTAAACATTAATATAGGGATGATACAAAAAGACATGACCAATAACATCTTAAAAATTAAATGTAAATTATTAAACAATGATTTATTGTAAGGTTGCAAGTTGCACATATCTTTATATCTTAATGATTTTCTTGCAATATATCTTCAACTAATTTAAAAATAATTAGAATAAAAAAATACAAAAATATAGAAACCATAAATAAAAAATATATCCATAAAACATTTAGCCTGAACATAAAATATTATTAAAACATAACATAATATAACACTATCCAAAACATTAAACTTTCCTTTTTTAACCTATCGACTTTGTATTATATTTCTACTTTCTTTACCTAATTGAGTAAAAGATAACATAATATAACACTATCCAAAGCATTAAACTTTCTTATTTTTTCACATATCCACTTTGTATTATATTTCTACTTTCTTTAGCTAATTGAGGAGATGTGCTATTAATAATTTTATTTTCAAAGTTTTTTTTTTACATTATATTATATATAATAATTCTTTTCAAAATCTTAAATTATTAAAAAAATATATTTTAATTTTTATTTGAAAAATTATTATAATTTTAAAAATTTAGAGGCTTATAAAATTATATTATAATAATAATTTAATTTTAATTTTAAAATTATATTATAATAATAATTTAATTTTAATTTTAAAATTATATTATAATAATAATTTAATTTTAATTTTAAAATTATATTATAATAATAATTTAATTTTAAAATTATAGTTAAAAAATAACGATTATAATAAAATTAGATTTTAATAATAATTTATTTTATAATGATAAAAAATTAACGTGTAATTTTATTTTCTTTATTAAACTTTTATTTTATTTATTAAATTTTATAAATTTTTATTAGTATAAATGGTTAAGAAAAATACTGTTATTTTATTTGATAATTTTAATTTTTTTCGCATACTATAATGTATAAAAAAATTTATAAAATTTTTTTTTATTCATCTAAAGCGTTATTTTCTAAAAATAATTATATTATTACTCATTTTGTTAAATATTAGTAACCATGTAATCGTAAACTCACACGATCCTTCCGTCAAAGTATAGTATACTCATTTGGTCAAATTTGAACTACGACACTCATTGTACCAAAAGTAAAAAGAGCATATTCCTCTATATTACTTGGACGATTAGGAAACCCAATAGTGTTTCTGCAAGTTCGAATCAGTACCGATCCAATCTTTGGCATTCATCTTGAATCATGATACAATATAAGCGGTATAAGAAACTAAGTAGCTTAATTCTATCAGGAAAAAAACCATTACTAAATAGCTTACTTCAATCCATAAAACAACCGACTGAACTTATAATGGGTGGTACCGCTGGTGGCTTTGTGAAAATAGATTCTCCGGTTGGAGGATGTCCCTAAACCAATGCGCAGAGGCCCTTGGATATCTTTTCAAATTGTCCTTGTAGTCCACATAATATAAACCGAATCGATAATTATACCCAAACGCCCATTCAAAGTTATCCATTAGCGACCAAACCAGATAACCTCGAATATCAGCTCCCTCACTGCCATCATTTTTAATCAGGCAAACACTATATGAGCATAAAGTCGTCCATATATACAATTAATTAGATCACAAAAGATTGGCATACCTGATAGCTTCAAGTAGTTCTGATAAGTGTTCTGAGTGGTACATCACTCGCCGGGAATCATTTAATGCTTGCTCAAGAGGAGTTGTGCCATCGTCAAAATCAGCATATCCTGTGAGAATGCATAATCATTTCCATGCCCTTAATAATCGATTCAATACACATTCAGAAAATTTTCAAGAGAACATAGAAAAATTTCTTCTTCTTCAAGAAATGTCAAGGTTCAAGTACCAGTTTCGGTAACGTATATGGGAGGGTTGTTATATCGGTGTTTTGTATAGTTTATTATGTCCTTTAGTCCCACCGGATAAGACCTGTAAGTGGAGACTCCTTCCTGCAAACAGCTGTCAAACATAGTATCAACATGTTTTTTTATCAGGGTATCCTCATACCTAACAATAAATTGAATTGAATTCCTATCATCGTTGAAATGATTCAATAAACTGAAGATGGGCTCACCACTGATCCAATGTATACTCCGTCAACTTCATCTGAAACTCAGACAATAGACCAATATTAATATCAAAATGGTAAATCAAGAAAGAATGTAAGACTGTAGACTAGATCAATGAAATAGGGATTAAACATGAGGTCCTTCAAATAAACTTGAGCTGTTTCATTCCAGCATTGTGTTTGGTAAACTACACTTGAATAAAAACTATGGCCTGCAATATTACATGATATATTAGCCTGAGAATCCAAAACGAAATCCGTGTGCGGAGGATTTGGTGGATGCGGATTGTTGATTGTGAAGTATGTTGTGTAGTAGTTATAACCCAGAAAGTCGAAGGACCCTTTCACTTCTCTCGCCTCTTGACTGGTAAACCGAGGCAAACGTGCGCCAACTAACTTTCTCATGGACTCCGGGTACTTTCCAGAAGTCAATGGCTCCAAAAACCTTTTTCAATAAAAAAAACAATTTCATTATTTTAATTAAAATCATTAAACTATCTAGATTAACGAAAATATAAGATTAGTTCTCGACCGTTGAGACTGTTCCAAGTTTCTACCTTAACTTTCTCCTGGATTCTGGGTGCTTTTCTAAATCCGGTGGATCGAAAAAACAATTTGCCATTCAAAATCAATTTCATACCAATAATAGATTAGTTTTGAGAGACAGCTTCGTTCGATCACTCCTTTATCAAGAAAAACGAAGAAAGTACAACCTTTGAAGAAAACTTATTTGTCCAAATAAAATATAAACCAGACATAAAAGAGAAGATACCATCCTATCCTGAAGTCAATTGCTCTCTGAGTAGCCATTTGATCCAGCGATGACTCAGAGAATGGCACCATCCAGCTGGCTGTAAGTACTATGCCAATCGAACCTTTCTGCTTTCCCTGCATTTTCTTTTCAACGTTACAATATATTCTTGTTGAACACACAAGTACAATACCAAATCAGAACACCTGTTCTGTTTACCTGGTACTTAGTCTTATATATTTTTACAGCAGCGCTATGTGCAAGTAGCATATTGTGGGCTACAATATAAGGCTCTGTTGCAGAATCTCCCGCTGTACAGTTTCCAAATCCAGGGGAACATCGACCGGGAGCTTCAACCCCAATATCGTAGCCAAAATATGAGAAATAAAGCAGTTCGTTTATAGTTACCCAATACTTCACACGGTCCCCAAAAGCTCGAAAACATTCTTCTGCAAACAACCCGAAATCCTCCCTGAAAGAAAGAGAAAATGCCTAAATATGTATTTCCATGTTTTGAAAGAGTCAAACAAATATTTATAACATGATGAGTGAATCTTACACGATATTTTGGCTAAGGAATCCCATATACTCGTCTTCCAGAGCCTGTGGTAAGTCCCAATGAAAAAGTGTAATGAAGGGCTCTATATCTGCCATGCAAAGGCCATACACAGGTTTTATAAATAGTGAGATATATATTTCTTTTCAACGGAAAACTTTGCACTCTTTGACTGGTAGATTTATAGATAAATTTTCTGTGGACAACATATCAAGAAAAATTATTCAATCCACTAACTCAGCCCTTGCATCTGAAATAATATATATAAACATTTTCAAGGAAAGAACAGCACAGTTGAAACAGTAGCTAAACTGCAGATGAAACAAACACACTTCCTGATTAATATAGACAACCCACACTAGAAATCCAACTTTTGTACTCCAATCCACAAGGACTGACAACAAGTACTATCAATCATAGAGGGCTTGTGAATGATTTCTCTGATACCATTTTTAAGAAGCTCTTTTATGAGATTATTGTAATAAGCGATTCCTTCTTCATTGACTCCTCCATGTCTTGGAGAGCCCACTGCAAAAACAATTACCAAAAATATTTAGAGAGTTATTAAAGTAGATGAACACTGAAAATAGAAAGAAAAAAATAGCATTTCTTCAGCTTACTAGGAAAGATGCGCGACCAGGAAATAGAAAAACGATAAACGTCCATTCCCATATATTTTAAGCGTTGAACATCTTCCTGCACATCATTGCAAATAATTTAAATTAAAAAACAATATAATGATTTACTATAAATGGACTAGTTATTACTGAGCTATATGCCAGAATCCAGTTGGTTATCTTTGTAATTCGATTTAGGAAAAATCACCCTAAAATTTATCCCAAAAAAAGAGTTTGATGTACAATCAAAAGAAATACTGCTGTTAATTTATTTTCCTACCTTATAGCGGTGGTATTGATCGACTGCAACATCCCCATTCTTTCCATCTGCAATTTTACCTGTATAGCAGTACTTAATTAACAACAGAAATTAAATAAAAGTTACTTCAATAACAAAAATAAAATGGAATTTAGAGCTCGGCGTTAACGTCCATGCATGTATGGTTTGAGCGTTAACCTGGGGTGTGGGAGAATGTATCCCAGATGCTGGGCAGTCTACCGCCCTCGCGGGCAGCTCCTTCCACCTGGTAAGCAGATGTGGCAGCGCCGAACTTGAACTCTTTTGGAAACATGCTTCTATTTATCCCTGTCGCCTTAACTTCTCCAGTCATCAGGGGGAGTAGACAAAGTGAAAAACCCAAACTGGTATAGAGAATTTGAATTCGGGCCATGTTATTTCTGAACTTTGCTTTGAGATGCCAGTGTTATATAAAAAATTATTTCGCTGAAACAAACATTACCACCAGAGAATTATCACCACAATCAGAGCATCATCACCATAAGTGACATTATCACCATAATCAGAGAATTATCAGCATACATACGTGCCATTTGGTCTATGGCTGATAGAAATATGAAAGGACCATAAAACAAACGAGATTTCTTATTTGGATTTACATTTACCAGGGTACGGAGTAACATACAGTTTTTATTGTTTTCAGTCATTCACCAAAAATTGCGGATTAAATATTTGCCCATGTTCATTTGATAACGATGTATTAATTTTTATTTGACTTTGATTTATTTAATCTGTTGCTGAATAGATAATTGTTCTTTGCAAACTTGTCCTTCTCTACACACTTAATCCCAATTAGCAAAATATTAACTAAGATATGACTGCTGCCAGTTCATTTACTGTGGTTGTTGAGATTAATTTGCAAATCTACGCGGAGGACATCGAAATGTGTGTTATCATGCCGTGGGATCCATTTCTACAACCGAGATATTAATATTTCGCGTAGTGTCTACCGAGGCCGCATTTTGATCCAGAATCCGGTAATGATTTTCAGAAAATCCGGCAAGAATCTTGTTTACAATTGTTAAACATTAGTATTTTGAGTGCCCCAGGGGTTTTTGATAGTGCTAAATCCATGTCCACTATCAAAAATGGATTCCAAGCACTGCAACTACCTGATTTTTTAAAATTTAGTTGACCGGATTCCAGCAGATTTCTGCCATCCGAACCAAAACGGCCTCTGTAGACAACTTCTTAATATTTTGGGGCTAACAGTTTAAGTTGAATGTCGTGGGAAGCAATCCATTTCTATTTAATGTCCGAAAAATTCATGGACAGCGAAGTACTAACTTTCGGCCATACTGTCAAACGATTTTATTTTAATGCGTGTACAAATTTCATCAACAAAATTGCGTACGTATTAACATTTAAAAAATCATATTATAATTGTAGTGGATATTAATAATTACCATCAACATCGTTATCATGAATAATTATAACATTTTATATATTAACTTAATTTTATAATGAACATAATGTTATAGGAAAATATTGCATATTAATACACAATCACCAGCGTAACAATTTATCACATATTTTTATGAAAAATAAATTTAATTTTATAATAAATATAATATTATAAGATAGGCTTGATTTAATTTATTTAAAAAGTTTTTAAATATTTTTACCCAATCCTCTAGGAAAAAAAACTTATTTATTCATTTTTATATCAATAGTGTGTTGTACTCCCTACCACCTGATAAGTAAAAGGTAAAACTAGGGTTCTTATAGATATGTTTCATTATTTTGGTAAATGTGAAATATGAATTAATTTATAATAAATATTATAAATTTATTTCATTATATTAAAAAAAACATAAAAATTAACTATATTATAATTCTATTTTAAATTATTATAATTATAAATATTTATAAAAATTAATATATTTTAAATTACTACAATTATAAATATGTTTTAAATAATTACAATAATAAATACGTTTTATTTTATAAAAAAATAATAATAAATTAAAATATATGCATGTAAAATACATGTAACAAAAATATTTTTAATTTGTTACAATATTATAGTCAAATGCCATGGCTTGTGGAAATAAATCATGAACTTTAATATATAACTATTAAAAATATTCTACACTATCTCAAATTTTTTATTTTTTTTATATTGATAATGAAATATATTTAAAATTATACTTACATGCTATAAGTGTTATTAGTAAAATTCATTTATATTTAATAACACTTCATGGAAATTTTTTTATATTGATAATGAAATATATTTAAAATTATACTTACATGCTATAAGTGTTACTGGTAAAATTCATTTATATTTAATAACACTTCATGGAAAATATTCTAACGGCTATGGAAATTATGTCATTTAAAAACACTTCATGGAAAATATTCTAACGGCTATGGAAATTATGTTATATCATATATGTCATATTAAAAGTGAGAATATGATGATGATTCTATAGGCACTTATTACATATTTCAGGAAAGTGTTAATCTTTCAATCATTTAACTCAGACATTGACTCCTTAAATTCAACTTGATATGCAATATTAAAAGTGAATATGAGGATAATTCTATATGACGATTAGGATGTACTTATTATATTTTTGGATGTACTTATTATAGGATGAAAGTGTTAATCTTTTAGTCATTTAATTTATATATTAATTTTTTAAATTCAATTTCATTTATTGTTATTATGTCAATTTGACATTGACATTACTTTTACTTATTAGGGTTTCAGTAAAAAATAGGTTTTAAAATAAAAGATTACTAACAAAATTAACTTTAAAAAACCAATAGGATTCAGAATGACATTATTTTGGAGAGAAAGAAAAAAAATTAATTTTTAGTATTATTTTTTGTTTATCTCCTTATAATTTTATTCAAATTTCAAGTTTAGACATCGAATTACCCACTTTATGTAATTCCCAATAAATCCACATTGAAAAAAATGAAAATAGATGAAAAAACTGTATGTCTATATTTGAAATTTGAGTAAACATATAAGGAGATAAGAAAAAAAATACAATTATATATATATATATATATATATATATATATATATATTTTTATTTTTTTATTTTTTTTTTCTTTAAAAATACATCTTTTATTTTATTATTTTCCTTAGGAGGGTCATTTTAGATCTCAAAATTTTCTTAATATATATACTCTCAACTTCAATTAAGTTGGGATTTTGAATAAGTCAGCATGAACAAGAACAATTTTGAAAACTATTATAAACTTTGGCTATTTTAAAGTCTATTATATCATCTGATTTATCTATTTTCATTGTCTATATACAAGTATAAATACAAATTTACTTTTCATGTGAAATGAATAGCTTTAAAAAATACCTTTATTCAAGGAATTTTGTACCTTGTTTTGTCATCTCTCACTATTCCTTTTGTAGCCTCTACTTATATGAGTTATGAGTTGACAATGAATACTTTTGTATCAAAATTTACCATTCCTGCTTTTGAGAATTTCAATATACTCATCTTAATTTTACCATTCAACACTACTCAGATTAGAGGATTTTTGAATTATAAAATGGGCCTCCTAAGGAAATAATAAAATAATAGATCAACCAATAAAATAATATTTATGAATTTGCAATTCACTTTTTGCACTACAATCCATGTAACATAGTTAAATTCAATTCAAAAGTTGTACCAAAATAAAATTAATAAAAGAATTGTATTGATGTGACTATAAATAAGAATAAGTTTTTCAAGAAAAATTCATTATCATTGAACAACTAATGCATTTGACCTTTGTACTTAAATAACTTAAAATAAAATATAAATATAAATTTATATTTTTTTAAATTATATTATATGCTATTAATTAAAATTTATATTATTTAAATTGTATAATAACATGTAATTAATATACTATATAAAACTAATATAATATAATATTATATTATATTATATAATAAATGTATAGGGATATGCATTGTTTCTTTCGAGAAAGATGAAATGACAATAATATATTTTTATTCAAAAAGTATGAAATGGCATTGATTATGAGTACTTTACTTTGACTTTAAAAGTACTTAGAGCACTACCATGGTTAACCATGAGTTTTTATCCACCATTGAGAATGTGACAAGTAAGTACCTTTAACTCAAGCAATGCCACCTCAACCATTAGGGATGATGTCACCCTCTAAAATGTTATTAGTTCTCATAAAGTGAATTTTGACTATACATTTTCCTTTGGAGGCCCATTTTAGACTTCAAATTCCCCTAATTAGTAAAAAATGACTCTTATTCTTATGCTCCCTGCACCAATAACCATTTTCTTTGTGAAGTTTGATATTGGTCAACCTTTTGAATCATCATTAAACATTATATAATGGTTTTGATAACATGGTAGCAATTTTATTTCTCACTTTTTCTAGAATTTCTAAAATTCCACTCTAACATGTGGTTACCTTATCAAAACTACCACCATGAATTCATCAATAACTAATAGTTACTCTTCCTCATCAAATCTACGAATTGGAAACCCTATTTTTAATGGATTTCAGAGGAACTTCTCATTATATGTTCCGTAATCAATCATTAGAAGCAACACCTTTCAAGGATTTATGCCTGTAGTTGCAACATGTATATTTAAATTTCCAATTGCAATACCAATACTCTGAACTCCAAGATCTCCAATCCCCATTATTCTACTTTCATTCATAACCAAAATCATTTAAAATTGTTCCATAATCATGTTGACCTATTACATAGGCTAGTTATAGACCATTGACATCTTCCCACACACATCCTCGACAGTCATAAAATACATTCCTCTACATCATCTAAACACACAAATGTAGTTTTGATACACCATACCATTCATAGTATGTATATTATTAGCATACACTCTGTAATATTTTCAAGTATAACCTTCATAATAGATTGTCTTATTCCTATCATGCATTTTTTTTAGAATTTTCCACTTAGATAAACGAGTAGTGCCAAATGCTCCGCCTCTAGGATGCTCTTCTAGTATCTTCAATTCAACCATTAAGAAATTAATTTTTTCTTCCTATTCATGATAGTATGATATTTGTTCATAGAAGACCATATACATTAAGTCAATGTTAAATATCAATAAGAAATGTATGCCCTTGTTAAACCATGTTTCACGAAGAATGTTGAGCTCACACTTGGGAAAATAGTGGGGAAAGTGACATTAGTAATCAAAGATCTCCTACTAATATGACCTACAACATCATCTATGAAGAAAGGAAATAGAAGACATGTATACAACCTTCTAGTGAAAATGGGAAAACCTCCTTATTGTTTTTATTAACTGGGCCATAATTCCATTAAAGTGAAAGGATCATGAGTTATTGCTATAACAACTTTAAATTGAATTCCTTCCTTGATCGTGATATTTATATGTATAATAAATTTATTGTAGTGAACTAAAGAAGTGATTGGTTTCCTCTATCCATTCCATTCTCTTCCTTTTTCTTCATGTACTATATATGTTGGAAGTTCCAAACCCTTAGTGTGTATCAACCATTGAAAACATTTTCCCATCATCAATGATATTTTCAATTTTCACCTTTGAAAATACTCATCCATGTCACTTATTAATTTATCAAATCCATACATTGATGTTACTTGTTTGCGAACTCCAATCCATATCCATGACCATTCATGGAAAGAAAGGCACCTTGAAACTCATGATTGTAATAGCTTTAGAATCCACTAATGTTGATGGTGTTGAGCCAATAATAATCAAAGAAAAAAATTGAAAATTGTTCTCCTTAAGCCCATATGTGCCTTGAGTCTCCTCTCATCTTATGTAGAATATCTTTCGAAACTCGACCACTAGATATTGTTTAATTTCTGGATAATTTTTTAGACAAGGGGGGGAAAACATGCAATAAAATTAAATAACACTAATTCAATAGACGATCGCGTTAATAGAATGATGAAAAAAATCGGTTAGCACATATATTTATCCTCTTAAGTGTGGATAAAATTTCCATAGCTTTCACAATCTCCTCAAAAATTCATTCACACTAATATCTAAAATAAAATAGTCAACTTACATTTATGGAACACAATGTATAGTTTTAATGGTCTAGACTTCACCATGACTTTCCAATGTATTACTGAATCCAATCTAATCTTGAAATATTGTCTAAATCAAACCAATTAATTTTGTTGTTTGATCATGTTGTGAGATCCTTTGATCAATTTTTACATTACACACTTCATTATACACAGTGGACTTCCTGTAACTGCTAGCTACTCTATAATCAACACATCTGGACTTCTCATAACCTATCACTCTGTATTTGATACCAAAATGATGCATCAAAGTGTGTATCCTTAACACACACACACACACACACACACAAACTTCAATTTGCAAAGAAAAGGACATTGGGGGATTATATCTCCAAACTCCTCAAAGGGAATTGTGTTAAATGGTTCGCCTGTGCATCACATTTTAGTGTAAAAATAATCCATTATATAATAAGGTGACCATAATAGCTATATCATAATTAGGAATTTAGTTCAAACCAAATGCATAAATATCTTTGTAATCCCCTCCATAATATCTTTATGTTTGTCTCAATAAATATGAAACCCTATTTTCACTCATTCCTCATCATCTCCCACTCATACACAAAGTAGTCTATCCCATTATTGTTGGCTTTATGGGGCCTAGAACCAAGTTTGATGTGACTGCACAGTTCAAAAAAACCCACTATTATAGGACCTTTCGGAAACTATTTGCTTGCACAGACCGAAGTCTCACCCGAGGAAATATATGGGGATGCTAGAACCAGGTTTTTGCATCCAAAGGGATAGAGGGGCGGAAACGTGAAGCTGGGTTGGATTGTGGCTTCAGGGCTTTTCCTTCTTAACAAAGCTTTACATGTCAGATCTATCAATAATATAGGTTTTGTTGAACACATATTTTAAACTCAGAAACTGACTCGATGATCTTACTTATCCATGCATTAAAAATTTTAAATAACCATAAACAAGATTGCGCTATTCAATTACAAATCAAAAATATTGAGAATAGACATTCATAAACAATAAGTAAAAGAAAAACACATCAATGTAACTCAGATCTATCCAACAATTCTTTCATAATAGCCAGATCCTTATTATACATTCAGTTCCACCCTGCGCACAGAGCTGCAGGGGTCTGCACACAGAGATGGAGACTTCCTAAGGTCACTATGCACACAACTGCAATAGCCTTTCCTCTAACCCAAAACACATGCTCAAAAAAATATTACATCCAAATTCATCTCATAAGATATATAATTTAAGCTTACTTGCCTTATTTTCACATCTTACGTCTTATCTTCCTATGAATTATATATAGACTCCTTATATAGGTTTAGCCTTTACAATACCATGGTCTAAAACCATGGTCGGAGTGCTAAGTTCACAAAATATCCCTTCCCATTACATAATGAGGGGCTTTAACCCACCCCAAAGCGCCTATGACTCAAAATAGACTGCATGTTGTGTGCTTCGCTCCTCAATATGTGGAGTCTTTCCTTGGCCTTTCTTTGAGAGGATCCCATCTCCAACAGACCACAAAAAAAAACCATGACTCGTCTCGAGTCACAAAGATGGTGCGCCATCTATCTTAGCATTCATGCCACTCAATGCATCCTTTAATGGTGGAACTACTTCAGCGGATTGCTTCCTTTCCACATTCTTGAACCTTGCTCACTTGATCCATGCTCTCCTAAATCCCGCTCACTTGATTCACGCTCACTTGTATTTTCACCCCAGTTATAATCTCATGCCCTTGACTAGCTGTGTGGAGCATCAAGACTCTACGCCGACCATATATTAATTGTGAAATACCATGGATGGAGTCATATTTGTATAACTTTAATATTCTACCGTTAATATAACTAGGGAACAATTCCCCATTCAACTTGGTGAGCTGGACTACACCTCCTTCCATCACTTCTCCAACAATATATAGGCTTAGCTAGTGCATTTGTATCTTTCCCGAGAACTTTGAAACTTGTTTTCATACAAAAAATGAAGTCGGCATATTTGAACATCTTTTTCTTAATATTTCGATCATCTCATGCCTTCTCTCTTTCCTTCTGAACCTACTGATGAAATCACGCGATGAAATGATCTTATTCCAACTCGAGTAGTTGTGCCAATCTCTGCTCTATAATGTCGTTGTCTTCCATATTCCTCACTATTGCGATGTGAATACTAGGTATTATATACTCTGGAATCAACATCAACGCTTCCTGGCCATACACTAGTGAGAAGGGGGTCTGACCTATCAGCTTCTTACAGGTAGTTCTGTAGGCCCATAACATAATAGGAATGCCCAGGTTGTAGTCATTTTTTTTTTAACTTTGCTTACTTTTGTTAAAACATTCTCCAATATTTTTTTGAAAGCTTATACTATGTCATTCGCGTGGGGGTGGGATGGCGTACTCTTGTGGTGACCGACTTGGAATTATTCCATCAATGCCTCAATAGTGCTATTCAGGAAATGCATACCCCGTTTGCTCATCAAAATTTCCAGAAAAACAAACCGTGAAAAAATATTCTCAAAAATGACTTTTTTTTGTCGTGTTTGTAGTACAATCCTTCACCGGTTATGACTCATCCCACCCAGTGAGGTAATCGATTGTACTATGCAGTAATAATGCAATAGACACTGGTTTCCTTTCCCGAAGGATCGGTTGGTCCCACAAAGTTAATCACCCATTTATCAAAAGCTTGCAACTTAACTTGGGGGTGCAGTTCCATTTCATCTCTTCGTGATAGTCTTCTAGTCCTATGAAAAACATCGCATGTGCTACAATACACCTCTTAATCTTTATGGAGCATAAGCCATCATAATCCACCGCGCATAATCTTCTGCACAATAGATTTTCATGTGTAGTTTCCTCGATCTACTCTGCCATGTGCTTCAACAAGTATGTTGTGTCGTTCATGCTCAGGAACATATATTCACAGGATCTCATCAACCCTCATTTTATACAAGTGTCCTGTAATAGAGTAAAATATGACGCCCTTACCACCAACTCTTTCCTTGGCTGCATAATGTATTTCATAGGTGTGATTCCCATCGAGAGAAACTGAATGATATCCAAGAAATTCTCATATGCAACCTTGTTAGAAAACAACTACACATTAGGTAATCCTTCCTCAAATTTTTATGGTTCCTCCCTTGTCTCGATTCTGGACAAATGGTATGGTCCGGTATTCAAATGATCTGGCTTGAAAATTACCTCAAAATCATATTCTTGGTACAATAGTAACCATTGGAAAATATTCCCTCCTAACACACTCTTTTTGACCAGGTACTTCAAATCAGAATGATCTGTGACCATTTTTAATTGCCCAACCAATAGATAGTGCTTGAATTTTTGCAGTGCATATACCATTGCCAACCCTTCACCCTTTGCGGTGTAGTAGTTCCTCTCTACGTAGGAAAACTTCCTACTGTAAAAGGCTACAAGGTGATCAATATCTCCTTCTCCAGTTTGTGCTAATACAACCCCCAAGGCTATGCCAGACGCATCGACATGTACATGAATTATCTTCTTCCAACCTGGGAAGACAAGAATAAGCACATACACCACTTTTTATTTTAGTATATTGAGACTCTTATGACAATTGTCATCCCAAAAAAACTTTAAATCCTTCTTCAATAACTTCTCCATGGGTGCAGTAATCTACATGTAAGCCTTAGTGAACTTCCTGTAATAGCCTGTACGTATGAGCATCGTGCGTAGCTATTTTACACTTATTGGGGGTTCCAAATTGATAATAATGGAAATCTTCAAGCTATACCATCAATCCTTATTTTCAAAAAATTTGTCCCAACAAATACCATATATGGTTCATAGAAAATGAACTTCTTCATGTTTAAGGAGATATGATACTTCCTGCAGGTATCCAACATCAAGCGCAGACTAGAGGCATGTTTCTTTAACAGGCCAAAGATTTTCGAGTCATTGAAATATACTTCTAGTAACATGTGGATATATTCTTTGAAAGATGAAACAACAACCGTGGAAAATATATCTGCCACATTCTTCAAACCAAATGGCATGACAGAGTAATGAAAGGATCCCCACTTAGTATCAAATTTTGTCTTTCTCTTATCTTCTGGCTCAATCTTGATCTACTGATACCATGAGAATCCATCCATAAATGAGTAGGCTTCCTGCCCACCAAAATTCTCTAATACTTCATCTATGAATTGTGTAGGAAACGGATCATGGACACATGGATCATTTAAATTGCGAAGATCAACAAAAATCCTTATCTCTCCCTTAGTCTTTTTTTCCTTGACCACTATAGGGCTGGCCCACTCAGACTCCTTGAATGTTTCAATGATTTCAGTGTCAATAATTTTTTCGATTTCTTCCCTCACTTTCTACTTGTACTTTGGGTTTAGCTAATATGGACCTTGCTTGACTGGCTTTGCATTGTGCTTCAAAGTGATGTGCATTACTCCTAGATCACCCACAATGCCTTTTAATTCTAATAAATTTGTAGGGAACATGTCTTAGTATTCATGTAGCAAGTCAGTGACCTTACTGATTGTGTCATCATCCCAATAGTCCCATATCTTGGAAAATTTGGGCTCTGCCTCTAAGCCTATATTTCTTGTTGAGTCTTGAAAGGTTGCTCTACATCCGACATTGCCATCTCAGGCCCTCTAACCTCGCGCTTGTAGGTTTTAACCCTGAACATAAATTGTCTACACACGAATCTTATAACAGAAAATAAACAATAGCGAGAGCATAAAACATAAAATAGATAAACACAGAGATTTTCCCCTAGATCCCAAATTGGGACGACCAGCTTGATTTTTCATTATATTCCTTTTAGTGTTACAACACATATATACATGCCGAAGCATACATAAACCCCAATCCATTAACCCTGGATTAGAACATAACCATAGTGTTGTGGAGGTAAATCCCCTCTGCGGACAGAGGCGATCCCTACTAGCCCAGACCGGGTCTAGCAACAATCGTTCACGCTATAGTGCAGATTCCTAATTGAAAATAAACCAACTAGCGATGTAGGCTTACCTGGAATCCAACGTTGTTGCTTGTAGAAGAGGTAGCACTCCCGTTCCTTAGCTTTTGTAGGTCACGATCCCCACGATCTCCGTGATAGGACACCTGCACGCACGAGAAACAAAACAAACGCAAGCGTAAAATCCAGTAAATGCAACTATATGTCAGTCAGAAAGGACATAACTCATCGTCATAAACAACAAAAAGAGTGGAACCATAACCAATAGTCGCTTATTATTAATCAATCAAAGGAAGAATACAACCATAATTCTGACGCTGAATTCTCCTTCGGCGGGTCACCAGCAGAACACGTCTCGAAAAAGCCTATCAAGGATGGGACAAACCTCTCTCTTCGGATCTTGACAATAGTCTCCTTGCTTGGATTTGGCCTTAAGGGAATTATGGAGGCTCTTGCAGCATAAGGCTCTTGGTACTTTGGGAACTTGAAGACTCAACCATTCAGCCCCTTCATCAATGGATGAAGGCTATATTTATAGAGGAGAGGAGGAGGTTGGGATCCCTACAATAGTGGAAGGGAGGCCTTATCCTTTGGGAGGTTCCCCATATGGTGGAAACAAGAGGCCAAAGGAGGAAGGCCATGGTTATTCAGTCGAAACCACTCCTGATGACTCATTCACGAAGATGTTGTAATCGAAACTTCAACTCTTTTTTTAAAAAACTTTCCAAAAGCAGATTGGCGCGGGTGCTTAACTGGGACAGAGCGCCAATTGGCATGGGCTCATTGTTAATTTTCTTCATTGGCGCGAGTACATAATGGGCTACCAGTGCCAAGGCAAAAACAGGTGTTTTTAGGGGTCTGCTCAGGAAATGATCAACAGAAGAAATGTTGTCCTCATGGAAAGGGATGCAATGATGGTATTTGCAAGGCATGACACTGACTATTGGTCACAGAAACGACCCTCCAATGGGCGAGATGGGGATTGCAGGGACGGTGAAAAATTACTGTGTAACAGATGCCCCCTAAAGCATGAGGCCCAAAAGAGAGAGAGGGGTGAAATTCTTTACGAGAACGTGCCCAACTGAAAACACCGCCGTCAGAAAACCTGTGTAGAGAAATACAACTGATATCTCAGATACATGATATATATGTGGTATGGGCGTAGCCATCCATAACAGAGTATACAATAATCCAAATCCAAGGTATGGACGCAGCCATCCAGTGAGGATTGATAAATAGACTCAGGTATGGTCGCAGCCATCCAATCAGTGAGTCATGTAACTAATCATAAGAATCCACAAAATCGCAGCCTGGATTATAACAGAGAGAATCCAGGGTCTTTGTAGAAATTTGCTGAATAATAATTAATTATCCACCGAGACTATCCTGATCACATACAATTCGAATTTATATGCAACACATAATCTCTTCCACTCAGATCATCACACATGCGGAAATAAAATCAAGCAATAACACATCAAATCATCATACACATTAACACAGTATGTATGGGGAAAGCTTATAGCTGAAAACCCCGCAGCTATTGTGTATATTATAATGGAGAAATCAAGTAACAAACTCAGTACAATACTCCTCACAAGTACTCGGTACTTTCTCATACAGTTACCCACAATCTAGCTCAGTTTTGAACAGGTTACTGGTTCAAAACTCACCGCCAATTGCCTTGCCTCTATTGCGCAATCCAGGCCTGTCTATATAGAGATCCAAGGTTCGAATCTCCTTGGCTTGACTGCACAATTGTCATGGACAAATCCTCCAAGTGTGGTGCAAAACTCATGCACAACTGATGTCGCCACTGATAGCTAACTCCACCCTTTCATCTACCTCTTTCACTGGTCTCCACTGAACTGATCATGCACTGTAGTGAACTGATGTGTTCTTGAATTGAATAATGAGTTACTAATTAATGAATTAAATAATATTTAATTCACTCCACTCATAACTAATTGATTAGCTAGTTAAACTAATCTCAATCAGTTCAACTAAAATAAACAGAACACAACTCCACTAGCTGTCCCATTAACTCCTCCAAACTTCTGCCACTGAAGTCCAACTGAAGTCAACCATGCATGATGCCATCAAACCCTTGGGAACCACGTGATTCCTCTGTCAGATGCATGAGCCACTTCTGTAGCTCGAACTGAATTGCTCCAAGAGAGTAAACTGTTGTTTATAGTCTAAATATTATTAAGGGTAAATAATATTTGACTTCCCTGTTTTAAGGAGAGGCAGTCTAAAAATAGACTTCGACCTCTTTGACCTCAAAAATAGAGTCTCATCTATTTTTAACAACATGACACATACTTCAAGAATCTCAAACTAGAATCCTCGAACCATGCTCCATATGTCTAAAAATAGACATAGTCTAAAAATAGATTTTGCGCCAGAATTTGCCTGCGGGCCCACTTAGTGAAGGCGACTTCATTTCACTAAGCTCCATCATCTTGCCGCATTTTCAACACTCCCTCTCAGCAAGATATGGATTATCTGCAACCCCTATCCTACCTCTGTGGAATTCAAACTTGCTCCTGGTGAGCGCCTTCGTCAGGATGTCGGCATCCTGATCCTCCGTGGGAACATATGAAAGCATCATGATTCTCCGTTGAACACAATCTCTGATATGATGATACCAATCCATGAAGCCATGCCGCCTCAACTGATCCTCCTGTCTGTACCATGAACCATATCCCGATGTGCCTCTAATATAGCGCAATACATGCTTGCCTGCCTTCCAAAAGAGCTTGGTAGGCTTAACCATAGCTTGCGAAACCCAGGCTATTTTTAGACCGATCTCCTAAAAATATGGAAGTCAAATATTATTTACCCTTAATAATATTTTGACTATAAATAGCAGTTTACTCTCTTGGCGCACTTCAGTTTGAGTCATGGAGGTGGCTCATGCAACTGACACAAGGAATCACGTGGTTCCTAGGGTTTGATGGCATCTTGCATGGTTGGCTTCAGTTAGACTTCAGTGGCAGGAGTTTTGGAGGAGTTAACGGGACAGATAGTGGAGTTGTGTTCGTTTGTTTTAGTTGAACTAGTTGGGATTAGTTAACTAACTAATCAACTAGATATGAGTGGAGTAAATTAAATAATATTTAATTTACTAAATATTAACTCATTAGTCAACTCAAGAACACTTCAGTTCACTACAGTGCATGATCAGTTCAGTGGAGACCAGTGGAAGAGGTAGATGAAAGGGTGATTAAAGCTATCAGTTGGTAGATTTGTTTTGCATGAGTTTTGCATTACACTTGGAGGAATTGTCCATGACAATTACGCAATCAAGGGAAGGGGATTCGAACCTTGAACCTCTTCATATACAGGCCATGATTGCGCAATAGAGGCAAGGCAATTGGCGGGGAGTTTTGAACCTCAGACTTGTTCAAAACTGAGTCAGATTGTGAGTAACTTCAGGAGAGAGTACTGAGTACTTGTGAGGAGTATTGTACTTGTTTGGTTACTTGATTTCTCCATTATAATATACACAATAGCTGCGGGGTTTTCAGCTATAGGCTTTCCCCATACATACCGAGTTAATGTGTGATTGATTTGATGTGAGATTGCTTCTGTTATTTCCGCATGTGACAATTAATTGTAGAAGAAGGTTATGTGTTATGTATGCAATTCAAAATTGATATATGACCGGGTTAATCTTCAGTGAATAAGTGATTTATTCAGCTAATTTCTACATGGTATCAGAGGGAGATTAATTGTCGAAGTCTATTACGGTGATTGCAAACTTATTTCCTCGGACAGAGTCTGCATGCGGGCCAGGTAGCCTCCGGAATATTCATCCTTCTTTGAAAGGTGAAAGATCTGGTGAATGCCCTTTGCAGTCAATCTCTGATTTGGAAATAATTTGTTTTCAAGTATAGATCGGAAGCGATAGAGCTTGGAGTTTGGAATTCGAATTTTGCAGAAGGTTGTTCTTCTTGGTGCCGGTGTTGAAAGATGTCTTCTTTAAATGGTTTGCGACTCGAATATGCTCTTGAAGGCAGTTCGAATTATGTTGCATGGAAGGATCGCATGGAAGCAGTGTTAGAAGATAATGGTCTGAAGGAGTTCGTAGATACGGATGTCCCAAAGCCCACTGATGCAGCTTTCGTCGATGCATGGCAAAAGAAGATCACGAAATGTCGAAGGATCCTGTTGGAAGGCGTCAAGGATCATATTGTATCCAGCCTGCATGGAAAGGCTACTCCATATTTAATGTGGAAAGCTTTGACGGATCTATTCCAGAGTAAGAGTGACCAAAGGAAGCTGGCGCTCAAAGATAAGCTCATGAACATCAAGATGGAGAAGGGCGACAGTATCGCCAAATACCTCACGAAGTTCACTCAGTGCAGAGATGAGCTGGGAAGTGTGGGGGTGACTGTCGAAGACGAGGACATGGTCGACCTTGCTCTCCTTGGTCTTCCGAAGGCTTGGCACTCATATCAAGATAGTGTCAATGGTCGGGAGAAGCTGCCGGGATGGGAGCGCCTTTGGGCGGATCTCATGCAGGAGGAGATAAGGAGGACTACTCGAGATGGATCTTCATCAAAGGGAGCCGATGAAGAAAACTGCGCTTTGGTTGCCAAAGCAAAGAAGGGGAAGGGTAAGAAAACCTCTCATTCTGGTGCAAAGGGCAAGAAGCAGGATATGGCGAAAGTGAAGTGTTTTCACTGCCATGATCACGGACATTATGCTACAAATTGTCCAAAGAAGAAGAAGAAAAAGCAAGCGGGAAGATCTGCAGATGGAGAAGCTTTGGCTTCACAGTTCGAGCTTGACTTTTCACCGATTGCATGCTTGGTTTCAAGTGTGATGGGATCGGTGTGGTTCTTGGACAGCGGTGCGTCATTTCATATGACGGGAGATCGGGAGTTGTTCTCAGATCTGGAGGACAAGGATTTGGGTATGCACATCGAGATGGGCGATGACGGTAGATACAGTGCGACTCGTATCGGTACCGTATCCTTTCAGAGGGAGTCTGGTAAACCCTTTGTCTTAAAGGATGTCATGCATGTACCTGGATTGAAGAAGAACCTGATTTCAGTAGCGATGTTGGAGGATAAGGGGTATGATGTGGTCTTCAGCGAAGGAAAAGCCTTCCCGCGCAGTAAGACTACTGGAGAGACCCGGAAGATAGGGGTTCGAACTCAGAACCTTTATCAGTTGCAGGTAGATGACTGCGCAGCTATGGCATGCAAGGCCGGAGATGTGGTGAGCCGGGATGATGAGGGCGAACTATGGCACAGGAGATTGGGCCATCTTCACCATGGAGCTTTGAAGATTCTGCAGCAGATTTCTACTGGACTTCCTAAGGGCACTCTTGCGCAGTCAGATCAGTGCAAGGGGTGTACTTTAGGGAAGTATGTGAAAGCCACCTTTCACGAGAAGGATAGTCGCGCCACCACGATCCTTGAGAGAGTTCACACAGACGTGTGTGGTCCTTTCTCAGTTGCTTCGACAGCAAAGCACAAGTATTATGTGATCTTTGTTGATGATTTCTCTTGAAAGTGTTGGATCTTCTTCATGCAGAAGAAGAGCGATACATTCACGAAGTTCTGTGAGTTTAAAGCACCGGTCGAGAAGGAGTCGGGGAAGAAGGTGATTGCTCTAAGGAGTGATAACGGTGGTGAATTCATCTCGGCTGAATTCAAGGAGTTCTGCAGCGCAGAAGGGATTCGGAGAGAGCTCATTGCACCCCATAACCCACAGTAGAACGGGGTGGCTGAGCGGAAGAACAAAACGATCGTGGGTGCTGCACGGGCGATGTTGCATGATCAGGGCCTACCCCTTCACTTGTGGGCCGAGGCATGCAATACAGCAGTGTATGTGCAGAACCGTTGTCCTCACAAGGTTCTTGGCATGAGTACACCAGAGGAGGCTTATTCTGGCAAGAGGCCCGATATTTCCCATTTGCGGATTTTCGGATCTCCTGTCTACATGCATGTGACGAAGGATGCAAGAAGGAAGCTGGATCCAACTGCTGAAGTTGGAATATTTGTGGGGTACACCGATACACCTCACAACTATCGGGTGTATGTGCCAGACAGTCGCAAGACTGTTGTGCGACGGGATATAAAATTTCAGGAGGAGAAAGCCATGCAGTGTTCGCTTGAGAGGGAGCTACACTTGCATGCAGATGAGGAGCTGTTAGTTCCTAAGGAGGAGCTTCCGGATGTGGATCAGCCACAAGAGGAAGTTCAAGAGGTGGAAGAAACCACCCAGGCAGAGCCAACCATCAGAGGGTGCATGCTCACTACAGAAGCTGAGCGACTGGCTCGGGATGCAGAGAAGGTTGTGGGACCACCTACAGCACAGCGCAGACAGAGACAGTCACCGGATCGGTACACTGGATACATGGCTCTTATGAGTCAATGTGTTGTGACAGAGCCATCCTCTTTTGAGGAAGCTGTGGAGGAACCCGCATGGGTTGATGCCATGATCGAAGAATATGATTCGATCATCAGGAACAGTGCATGGGAGATTGTCCCAAGACCGTTTGGGAAATCAGTTGTAGGTTCGCGATGGATCTACAAGGTGAAGCAGGCGGCTGACGGGAGTGTGGAGAAGTACAAGGCGAGATTTGTCGCCCGTGGCTTCTCACAGATCGAGGGGATTGACTATGAGGAGACTTTTGCACCTGTCGCAAGGTACTCTTCCATACTGACGATCCTTGCTCTCTCAGCGCAGATGGGGTGGCACATTCATCAGATGGATGTGAAGACTGCGTTCCTCAATGGAGTTATTGAGGAAGAGGTGTACAGAGAGCAGCCTGAAGGTTTTGAGATCTTCAGCAGTGAGTCGCATGTGTGCCGACTCAAGAGAGCACTGTACGGGCTGAAGCAAGCACCTCGTGCTTGGTACACTCGGATAGACAGCTACTTCACCCGGCTTGGATTCTCCAAGAGTGAGGCGGATCCAAACCTGTACCAGATTGTGGTGGAGGGGAAGCTGTTGATCATCGTACTGTATGTAGATGATCTGATTTTGACTGGCGATGAGCAGTTGATACTTTCATGCAAGGAGGATCTTGCACGAGAGTTTGAGATGAAGGACTCGGGCATCCTTCATTATTTCCTGGGATTGGAGATTTGGCAGCGCAGCGGAGGATTGTTTGTTTCTCAGGGCAAGTATGCCTGGGAGATTCTGGAGAGGTTCAACATGCAAGGTTGCAAGCCTGTTGACACTCCTCTTCCTAGTGGTTGGAGGAAGGAGGATGCTACTTCAGCGGAGGTAGTGGATGCCACTATCTATCGACAGTTGGTGGGGTCGCTTATGTATCTGGTCAATACACAACCCGATATATGCTATGCAGTTAACCAGCTTTCGCAAGCTATGGTTAAGCCTACCAAGCTCTTTTGGAAGGCATGCAAGCATGTATTGTGCTATATCAGAGGCACATCGGGATATGGTCTATGGTACAGACAGGAGGATGGAGCGAAGCTTTCTGGCTTCACTGATGCAGATTGGGCAGGGAGCCCAACGGACCGGAAGAGCACTTCTGGAGGATTTTTCAGCATTGGATCGATAGCAGTTTCCTGGTACATCAAGAAGCAGAGATCCGTGGCACTCAGTTCAGCAGAGGTCGAGTACATGGCAGCTAGCTTGGCTGCATGCGAGGCTATTTGGATGAGGAAGATCCTCGCAGGATTGTTCAGGTTGCATTTGGAGCCTACATTGATTTGCTGTGATAACCAGAGTTGCATTAAACTCTCAGCTAATCCAGTATTTCATGATAGGTCCAAACACATCGACATCAGGTACCATCATATCAGAGATTGTGTTCAGCGGAGAATCATGATGCTTTCATATGTTCCCACGGAGGATTAGGATGCCGACATCCCGACGAAGGCGCTCACCAGGAGCAAGTTCGAATTCCACAGAGGCAGGATAGGGGTTGCAGATAATCCATATCTTGCTGAGAGGGAGTGTTGAAAATGCAGCAAGATGATGGAGCTTAGTGAAATGAAGTCGCTTTCACTAAGTGGGCCCGCAGGCAAATTCTGGCGCAAAGTCTATTTTTAGACTATGTCTATTTTTAGACATACGGAGCATAATTTGGGAATTCTACTTGGAGATTCTTGAAGTATGCGACATGTCGGTAAAAACAGATGAGACCCTAATTTTTAGGACCCAGGCTATTTTTAGACTGATCTCCTAAAAATATGGAAGTCAAATATTATTTACCCTTAATAATATTTTGACTATAAACAACAGTTTACTCTCTTGGCGCACTTCAGTTTGAGTCATGGAGGTGACTCATGCAACTGACACAAGGAATCACATGGTTCCTAGGGTTTGATGGCATCTTGCATGGTTGGCTTCAGTTAGACTTCAGTGGCAGGAGTTTTGGAGGAGTTAACGGGACAGATAGTGGAGTTGTGTTCTGTTTGTTTTAGATGAACTAGTTGGGATTAGTTAACTAACTAATCAACTAGATATGAGTGGAGTAAATTAAATAATATTTAATTTACTAAATATTAACTCATTAGTCAACTCAAGAACACTTCAGTTCACTACAGTGCATGATCAGTTCAGTGGAGACCAGTGGAAGAAGTAGATGAAAGGGTGAGTAAAGCTATCAGTTGTAGATTTGTTTTGCATGAGTTTTGCATTACACTTGGAGGAATTGTCCATGACAATTACGCAATCAAGGCAAAGGGATTCGAACCTTGAACCTCTTCATATACAGGCCATGATTGCGCAATAGAGGCAAGGCAATTGGCGGGGAGTTTTGAACCTCAGACTTGTTCAAAAATGAGTCAGATTGTGAGTAACTTCATGAGAGAGTACTGAGTACTTGTGAGGAGTATTGTACTTGTTTGGTTACTTGATTTCTCCATTATAATATACACAATAGCCGCGGGGTTTTCAGCTATAGGCTTTCCCCATACATACTGAGTTAATGTGTGATTGAATTGATGTGAGATTGCTTCTGTTATTTCCGCATGTGACAATTAATTGTAGAAGAAGGTTATGTGTTATGTATGCAATTCGAAATTGATATATGACCAGGTTAATCTTCAATGAATAAGTGATTTATT